>BLSH010392495.1:312091-347671 GCA_018402905.1 Glandirana rugosa
AAGTAATATCTCTTCTGTTTGTTAGACAGGACAGGATAGGGTCGATGGTAACAGAAGACTTCTCCTTACTCCCTCTTAGAGAAGTCATCACAGTCTGTGGTTGTTTTTAATCTGTGTCCTAGATTGTTAAGAGACGACATGGGTTTTTTTTTTTTTTGAAACTAACCTGAAGCCGGTTTAAGTGTACCGACGTGTCCCTTAGTTGGCGTCGACAGTCACGGCCGATATTCTAAACATGAGACATGTTTAGCTACAGGTCTCAGTGACGACACTAATGTATACTTATCTTGGAGACTGACTGACACTAGACTAGGAACATCGATTTGTACAGAGTACAAATCTTATAGCCGGCACTGACAGCTGCGGTTGATTCCCTGTGCAGCCATGTGAATTTGGCCGAAGTCCAATCAAAGTTTTTTTTTTTTTTGGGTACAGCAGAGAATTGTTAGATCCTGTGTCTAATTTTTGTTGGTGTCTGACACTACTGAAGAGATTCTCCCTCATTCCTCTTCAGAAGACAATGGTAGCTGGGATAGGACAGGACAGATTGTTTGTCTTCTCTATAATGAAAAAAAAAATGTGTTTTTATTGCTGTTGTGATCATGTTAGAAAATTTTCACTTTACATCTTAATTATATTGTCACTGAGACTAGAAGTCTTAGAAACAAATATGTATGAATAATTGACATGGGTTCAGATCATTTCCAATACTATTCACGACTTAAGTTAAAAGATATAAATAGAATTTGGCCAGAATTTACCTTTAACCTATGTATAAATAAAATACCAATAATTACTATTAATTTTATTTTTTTCATATTTTATTCAAGGTAAAGTGACTAAGTCTTTCTTAATTCCGGAGCTTCAGCAATTTTGGATTGAGCCAAACAGGCAAATCTCAGTTCCCATGATTTCAGCATCAGGAATATTTCAGTTCAAAGATGACAGCATAACAAATCAATTGGTACTAAAGATTTATCTTAGTGAAAATGATTTCCTGTTGCTTATCCTACCAACTAATGGAAATACCCTTGAGAACATAGAATCTTCCATCACAAGCCATAACTGGCAGACTTTAAACTGGCTAACTGGTTTATCAAACAGGTAAGCTTCAACGGTACAGCAGTCTTGTGGTATATACAGTATAATTGCATCTATAATCTACCTTCTTTTTATTTTACAGATATATCCATTTAACCATACCAAAGCTTGAAATAGAATGTTCATATGATGCCAAAGACCTTCTTAATTATATGAAACTGTCCAGCCTGCTGCAAAAAACTGCACATTTTGGCAAACTGAGTAATGAACAAATATATTTTGGAAAGGTAATTTACTATTTAATTTTGCTATTTAGTCCTTAAAAACTTTTTGAACTGTCAGCTTGTCAGAATGGTGATTGCACTAATCTGGGCCTTTCAGTTATACTGTATGGAATAGCCAGTTAAAGGAGGTAGGCACACCTGGATTGCGTATGCCAACAGCCAGCTTATGGTTGGGCATAGCTCCACCGAACAAGTCAGACCATCCTCCACTGTGCAGAGTTTAGGTGAACTGCAGGTGACAGTGACATGGAATAGGTCACCAGATTAAAGTACAGATGGCTAGGATATGAGCAAAAGGTCAGGGCAGACAGCAGACATGGATAACAAGGAACCTTCCAGAGGTCAGAGCAAGCAGCAAGGAAATCACAAGACTCTGCATTTACATGCAAGCTCTGCTTTAAAGTAGCCATGGCATACAGAACAATAATCTTACCTCTGAACATTAGAAATGACATAGAATTTTGTAGTATATGCAAAATAGGTACTAGATCTATTTTTGTTAAATTGTCAATGTCCAAGATTGAAAATGACTGTCTAATTTATTAAGCCTAATTGTTTAGGTGAGGATGCTCCCTAAAAACCCAGAAGATACATATTTTGTGACTACATCATGGTGTATTTTTCTGTCCCATGGCTTTCTTAGCAATGAAAGTAAATATTAAAAAAATTATAATGAATTGTATTTTTTTATTATGGCTCACTGGTAGGGTAAGGGTTTTCCTTTGCAGTGTGTTGTGCAAAAAAACTGTGTAGTGCCGCAATCGTAAATAACTTCACTAAAGCATCTCAACAAGAGCCATCGGCCATTGCTATTCTTGTTTTTAGACAGCCCCACATAATAAACAGCGCTGTTAGAGAGGGACTGGCAGACAGGGATTTTAAATTTTACAAGAAAAAAAATGTGTACTATATTGTGTTTGCATGCACTAGAATTAACATTTGTGCATTTTTTTTTATTACAACAAATTTACATTTGATGAACATGTGTGCTAATGTCATGTGACATTAAAACAAATTGCAGCTACCACCATTTTATTCTCAAAGGCCTTTGTTTTCAGAAAAGCAACTGTTTGGGGGGGGGGGGCTAAAGCTCTATCTGCTATACTAAATCAATTTTATATACAATATTTCAGGTTATCCTTAAAGTAGAACTAAAGGCAAAACAGTTTTTTTCAAAACTGCCACCCTGTCAGCTTTTTTAGCCATCCGCGTGCCATTGGTGAGATTTCCCTTCACTTCCTGTGCCATGGCAAAAGTGAGGAAATCCCTGTCCGTGACTAGTGTTCCCATTGGAGGATTTCTTCTCTACTCCTGTCAGGTGACAACAACATTTCGGATTTCCTTTCACTCTCACTGATAATGGTAAACACAAATAGAGAAGGTAAATCTCCCTAGAGGGGACACAGACAATAATAAAACTTTACAATTTTCTAATCAACTCTATCCAAACTAAAATTATTTTGCATTTAGTTAAACTTTCGTTAAATAACTGTGAATTTTAACTTACCAGTAAATTCCATATTTTGGAGTATAGTACAGGTCAGGAAGTCATATGCCGCTACCTTCAGTTGATTGGACACTGGCGAAATCTTTGCTGGGAACACCACTAGTGCACCCTCATGTAACTCCAAACACTCCTTACTTTTGTAGTAAGGAGGGAGGAGAAACAGAGGACAGAGGGGAGGGAACTGTGTCCTATACTGTATTTCAAGATTCAAGGAATTTACTAGTAAGTCAAAATTCCCATTATTTGTACAGCACAGGACACATGACAGGAAGTCAGAGACCATATGATGTCCCCATGCAATAAGCTGATAGGTGGCAAACAACATAGCATTTTTTTCAGATCCTCTGTGCCTGGTTTCCACCATTGCTAGGTGGGTGAATCACCTGTGGGGTACTCACAAAATAATTACAGAATAAGAGGGTATTAGCTTGACTCGGAAAGGATGGCCTATGGATGTGCCTCTGGAACAGCAAGCAACTGGGAGATCAGCAGATGTGCTTATTGCATTCATGGCAGAAATGGTGGGTGGAAGTGCATCAGTTAGAAGGCATAATACAACAAAATTTACCAATGGACCCCTTGATGACCAGGGCATTTTTTGCTATTCAGCACTGTGCTACTTTAACTGGCAATTGCTCAGTCATGCAACACTGTATTCAAATGAAAACTATATATTTTTTTTCACACAAATAGAGCTTTCATTTGGTGGTATTTAATCACCACTGGGTTTTCTATTCTTTATAAATGAAAAATACAGAAAAGTTAAAAAAATCATGTTTTTCTTAATTTTTGTTATAAAATTATTGAAACAAATAAGTTTTCTTCATAAATATAGGCCAAAACCACTTAATAACCACTTGCCCTATAGCACATTTACTGCTACAGGGTGGCCACGGTGTGCAGGATCACATATATATAAGTGATCCTGCACTTCTGGGTATCAGGGACGAGTGCGCACCCCGGCGGCTCACTCCTGCTGTGAAACTACACAGTGGGAGCTGATCATTGGGTCCAATGACCCAGATGTCCGTCAGCACCCGCGGATCATTCTGCACACAGGCAGAACGGCGATCTGCCTATGTAAACAAGGCAGCTTGCTGTTTAGTCAATGCAGAAGGCATGGATCCTGTGTTCCTGTAAGGCAGGAACACCGATCCATGCCTTTCACTAGTAAAAGCACCTCTCCCACTACACTGAAACACCAGCTAGGCACACAGCTAACCCTTTGATCGCCCCTGATGTTAACCCCTTCCCAGCCAGTGTCATTAGAACAGTGACAGTGCATATTTTTAGCACTGATCACTGTATTAGTGTCACCGGTTTTTAAAAAAGTGTCAATTAGGTGTCCGATTTGTCCTCCACAATATTTCAGTCCTGCTATAATTTGCTGGTGCTGCCATTACTAGTAAAAAAATAAGTAAATAAATAAACCCATAAAATATATGCCATAGATTGTAGACGCTATAACTTTTGTGCAAACCAACCAATACACGCTTATTGGCATTTTTTTACCAAAAATATGTAGCAGAACACATATTGGCCTAAAATGATGAAGAAATTCGATTTTTTACATTTTTTATTGGATATGTTTTAGAGCACAAAGTAAAAAATGTTGATTTTTTTTTCAAAATTGTCACTGATTTTTTGTTTATAGAGCAAAAAATTAAAAACGCAGAGGTGATCAAATACCATCAAAAGAAAGCTCTATTTGTGGGGAAAAAAGGACATACATTTTATTTGAGTACAGTGTTGCACAAGCACACAATTGTCAGTTAAAGTAACACAGTACTGCATCGCAAAAAATGGCCTGGTCATGAAGGGAGATAAATCTTCTGCAGCTGAAGTGAATATTATTTAGTCTGTGTGAAAGTTATTCTAATTAAATTACATTTTAGTTGGAGATGCCTGAAAAAATGACAAAAGGGCAGGGAAGTGATTCATTCACTTACATAGTTACATACTCGGTAAGGATGAAAAAAAGACGCCAGTTCAACCTGGGGTGTGTGTGTGTGCATGTGTTTATGTCAATAGTAAATTGTGTATCCCTGTATGTTGCAATTGTTAAGGTGCCCATCTATAGTTTTTTTTTTAACCCATCGACGCTCTCTGCTGCTACCACTGCTTGTGGAAGAGAATTCCACATCCTTACTGTTCTGACAGTAAAGAACCCTCTACGCAGATTAGGGTTAAACTGCTTCTCTTCCATTTTCAGTGAATGACCATGTGTCTTTTTAACCCCTTGAGATCCACGCTATTGCCAAAAGACGGCTCCAGCGGGGATCTCAATTTCCGGGTGGACGTCCATGGACGTCCTCCCGTGCACGAGCCGCTGCATGCCCCCTGCTGGCCGCGTGCAGCTTACTCAGCTGATCACAGATTGGAGTAAGGGGGCGGTCCCGCCCCCTTACTACGTGATCAGCTGTCAGCCAATGACAGCTGATCACGTGATGTAAACAGAAGCCGGTGATCGGTATTTTTTTCCCCTCACGCTGACAGCTTTAGGGTAAAAAGAAGCCCACCGCCAGCTTCTGTCAGAGGGACATCGGTCCCTTGCACAGAGAGCCGCAGATGGCTCGTCTGTGCACACCAGTGCCACCTGTCAGTACCCACCAGAGCCATCTACCAGTGGCCACAGTGCCACCTACCAGTGCCCACACTGCCACCTATCTTTGCCCACCAGTGCTACAAATTAGTGCCACCGATCAATGCTGCATATCTGCATCACCCACCAGTGCCCATCAGTGCCACCCATCAATGCCACCTGTCAGTGCAGCTTATCAGTGCCCTTCAGTGCCGCTTATCAGTGCCAACCATCAGTACCAACCATCAGTGCCACCAATCAGTACCAACCATCAGTGCTTATCAGTGCCACCTATCAATGCCCATTAGTGCCACCTTATCAGTGCCCATTAGTGCCGCCTTATCAGTGCCCATCAGTGCAGTCTATCAGTGCCCATCAGTGCAGCCTCATCAGCGCACATGAATGAAGGAAAAAAATTACCTGTTTTCAAAATGTATATAAAAAAACTATGAAACAGGTTTTTTTTTCTAAATTTTTGGTTTTGTTTTTTTTTTTTTTTTAGCAAAAAATAAAAAACCCAGCAGTGATTAAATACCACCAAATGAAAGCTCTATTTATGGGAAAAAATGATGAAAATTTCATATGGGGTACAGTGTCGCACGACTGCGCAATTGTCATTCAAAGCGTGAGAGCTCTGAAAGCTGAAAATTGGTCTGGGCAGGAGGGGGGTTTAAGTGCCCAGTAAGCAAGTGGTTAAACTCTCTTCCACTGGAAAGTTTTTTCCCTATGCTGGAGTCACCAGTAAGGTATTTGTATATCACTATCATATCTCCTCTCAAGTGTCTCTTCTCCAGAAAGAATAAGTTCAATGCTTGTAGTCTTTCCCCATAGCGGAGATCCTTCAGTCTCTTTATTAGCTTTGTTGCCCTTCTCTGAACTCTTTACAGTTCAAGCACATCCTTGAGGACTGGTGCCCAGAACTGGAAGGCATATTCAAGAGTCTTATCAATTTATCTCTGGGGTAAATCCCCTTTTTAAAGCATGCTAATATTCTGCTGGCTTTGCTTGCAGCAGCTTGCCATTGCATGCCATTGTTGAGCCTGTCATCTACTAGGACCTCCAGATCTTTATCCATCCTGGTTCTCCCCCTAGTGAATAATTTGCATTAGTATTTTTAACACCCAAATGCATTACCTTACATTTTTCAACATACAAGTAGTATTCGTTTGCATTTTCCATTCAGCGATTGTTGGTGAATATGGAGACATCCACTTTTGAGCTATAAGCTTACGTGCCTGGTAAAGAATCCTGCTTATGGGTATATAGTCAATAGTCGGGCGCAGGGAGTCATCTACTGTGCCCAAAAGACACATGCTTGGCTCTTCTCTTAAATTTATCTGAAAAACAGAATTCACCGTATCAATGACATCTAGCCAGTAACAATGTAATTTGGGACATCTCCACAGCATATGTATTAAATTGGCTGGGTTCTCATTGCATCTAGGGCATAAAGGAGACTCCCTACGACCCCACTTAAACAATTTCTCTGGAGTATGGTAAGTCCTGTGTAAAATAAATAATTGAGTCAATCTCTGTTTTGGAGATAGAGAGACCAAGGGAAGGGCAGATAGTGCCAAGTTCCACTGGTCATCCAATATAGGACCTAAATCTTTTTCCCATTGTGCCCTTGATGGTATAGTACAGGCATCTTGAAATTTACCCTGCAGAATACTATACAGTTTAGATATAAGCCCTTTTTTAACATTACTATTAAATAGTCTCATAATTATTGTTGATTTGCTGTATTTTAGTGAGTGAGCACAGGCCTGTGTTTGTGTGGCGTGACGTAGCTGCAATAATTGGAAAAACCTATGATTAGGGATACCAAATCCGCCATTCAAAAGTTTTTAAGCTATCATTTTCAAATAACTGGCAAATATTCAGTATCCCTTTGGTCTTCCATGACTCAAAGCCTCCCAGCTTTCTCAGTTAACCATAATTAGATTTATTCCAAATCAGGGTATATGTGGTAAAACCACTGATCCCCATTATTACTTTCATCTCCTGCCAGATTTTATCAAATAATTTACCTGTGGGAAAATTCCAGCTATGAGATGAATTGCTTGTTTCTAGCAGGGATATCAAAGGATAATCTTCATACAGCGATAATAAACCTTGTATTGGGTCAGAATTGACACTTTCGGTCCAACCCGAGAGATGTTGTAGTTGTGAGGCTAAGAAATAATTCTTGTGGAGGGGAATGGCCAGCCCACCTGCGTCTATAGGTAGCAGCAAGGTATTAAGTTTAATATGTGAACGTTATGGAGTATGTAGCGCAATTGTGGTGTCCATATCATCTTAATAAAGCTGGCTCTACCAGTCACCGTCAGTGGAAGTTTACACCAGCTTTTACACTTATCTGCAAATTTATCTAGAAGTGGCCTAACATTAAGAGAAACATAATCCTTCACTTGTTTAGACACTACTATACCCAGGTATTTAATATTCTGACTGAATTTGGGAAGTTGTGTCCGATAGGCATAACTGATGGTTATCCAGTGATAATAGTGAGGATTTCCTCCAATTAATTTGGAAGCCTGAGAATCTCCCAAATATTGAGACAAGATGCATGAGATTTGTCAAAGAATTAGATGTATCCCCGAAAAAAAATAAGGGCGTCATCCGCATATAATGCTATTTTTTCTTCTCTCGATTTACAATGAAAGCCAATTATTTTTGCTATTTGTCGATTTGCTATGCCAAAGTCTCTATTGCAAGAGCGAACAGGAGTGATGACAGAGGACTTCCCTGTCTTGTTTCTCTGGACAATGAGAATGAAGAGGACAAGGTGTTATTAATTCTTAATTTCGCCTCTGGTTTATCGTACAACAGACGTATCCATGGTACATACTTAGGGCCTATACCGAAGGCAGAAAGTATTCCCCATAAGTACTCCCATTCAACACTATTGGACTCCTTATGGGCATACAGGGAAAGTATCGTTCTAGCCCCCATATTGTCCGTAGGCAGTTGTAAGTTCAGAAATAGGCGCCGAATATTCTTGGCTGCAGTCCTACTTGGTATAAAGCCTGATTGATCTTCACGACTTAATGATGCAATGTATGTGGAGAGTCTATTTGCCAGGGCCTTAGCTAGAATCTTAATGTCAGTAGTAAGGAGAGAGCTAGGGCGATAGGACTCTGGTTATAGTGAGTCCTTGCCCTGTTTTGGAATTACAATTATTGTAGCCTCTCTCATGGAGTTTGGGAGTCTTTGAGTTTCAAAGGCCTTTGTTAATACTTCTAATAGTTCTGGTAGTAGCACCTGGCCATATTTTTTATACATTTCAGATGGTAGGCCATCTGGACCTGGGGTTTTATTATTATTGGTCTGTAAGTCCGCTGTATTCAATTCCTCCAAAGTTAAGGGGGAGTCTAAGTGTTCTCTCTGCTTTAATTTGGAAATGTTAAGTTTATCTAGAAACTCTCTAATTTGATCCGTCGTTTTGCCTACTTTTGATTCATAGAGCGAAGAATAGAATGTAGTGAATGTCACCAAGATACGTCTCGTATCCTACACTACCTCCCCCCTTTATATTTTTCACTGATGTAATCATCGCATGGTCTTGTTGAGCCTGGGCTATCGCAGCAAGCATGTGACCTGTCTGTTCCCCTGCCTTGTAATATTTTGGCTCTGAAAAAATCTTTTGTTTTCAGCTTTAGTTAAAGATAGCCTGCTGTATTGTTTCTGAGCCTCCTGCCAAGCGAATCTGAGGCTTTCAGACAGATCTATAGTAAAGTCTATAGTAAAGTCTTCTTCAGCTTGCTTCACTATCTGCATAACCTCTTATTCTCATTGTGTAGAGGACTTCTTAACTCTAGATATCTCTTTAATCAGCACTCCCCTTAATTAAGCTTTCATAGCGTCCCATACAACCAGTGGGGATGCCGAGTCCTTATTATTCGCAAGAAATTCTATTAATTGCAACTCAATGTTATTTTCATTTGATATTAAAGAGGAAGTAAACCCAGATTGGGTTTACTTCCTCTACATTCCCCTGCAAAGTAGATGCATAATGGGCTACTATGCATCGCATAGTAGCCCATGATGTGCCACTTACCTGTAAACGAAGCCAGCGACATCCAGCGATGTCCCCTGTACTGGCAGCGTCCATCTTCTGCCCCTCTTCCTTCCGGGGTCGTGATCTCTGGCTCTGACTGGCTGGAGTCGCGTGACGTCACTCCCGCGCATGTATGTGGGAGCCGCCAGCCACGGCACAATTACAGTGAAGAAACGGCACGGAGGCTGTTTCTTCACTGTGCATGTGCTGAAATAACGTCGGCACATCTCTTACACTGCATATCTCCTGAACCGTGCAGGTTTGGGAGATATGCAGGGCACCTACAGGTAAGCCTTATTATAGGCTTACCTGTAGGTTAAAGTGGTTGTCATGAGTTGACAACCACTTTAATGACAACCAGTATGAGTTGACCTTCCATGTCGGGGGGTTTTAATTGACCTCCAGACATTAGTGTTACTGTTAGGGGAGAGTGGTTAGAAAGCCCTCTAGCTCCATATTTTACAGTTTCAAGCCACAGGAGAAGATTATCATTTCCCAGGGCAAGGTCTATTCTAGACAGTGAGCGATAGGTGCTTGAGCAACATGAATATCCCCTCGCCTCGGGATATCTAAGCCTCCATACATCTATCAAGCCTATTTCAGCTAGTGGTTTAGCAAACCGTGTGTCACCCTTTTTCACTACATTATTCGCAATGTTAAGTGTATCCTCCACTTCATTGATTATATTATTAAAGTCTCCCGTTGATGATACCGGTATCGCCGACCATTGAGTCGCAAATTTGACGACTTGTTTAAGTACCTCATCATTGTATGTTGGTGGGATATAAACATTTACCAGAAGAAAATGTCATTCAATGTGCACAACAGCATAATAAAGCATCCGTTCTCGTCTATAATGCATTGTTTACAGGAAAACCCAACTAGGGAGGCGATCAGGATACTCACGCCTCGAGCATATGTAGAGTAAGTAGCATTGTCATGCCTTCAGCAAGTGTTTCTGAAGTGGATTGTAATCTTGCCATCTAGTGGCTTTTTTGCATACTCACTGTCTGTAAATAATATACTGCAGTTAGACAGTTTGTTGCTTGAAAGCCACCATAGTTTTCCCATCATTCCAATGATCTTAACCATGAGGTCTTAGAGACAGCCCCCCGTAGCCATCTTATCCTCATCCATGCATCATCTCCAGAGGACTCCACACCTTCAGCTGCAAATCTGTTGTCAGCCTTACGGAAACATCGCCGGTATGTTTAAAAACCCTTTCCCTAGTTAGACTAGTGCGTCAGGACTGTATATTTTGTATATTGTATATACGGAATGTCATTTCCTTTATATTTTAGTTTTACTCTTAGTTTTAACTTCCCTGCAATAAAAGTTGAAAGAAGGACCTTACACCTGCCTCAATGAGTTGTTAAGGGAGGAGAGTTAGATGTCTGTCTAATTATACCTCAGTCACGTGTAGTGAGGACAGAACAGTAAAATGGCGGTTCCAAACAGGCTTGCACATAGAAAGCCAGCAAAACGGTGGCTCCAAATAGCCTTGCCAGTGAAACCAGTGAAACAGCAGCCTTTAACAGGCTTCCACATTGCAAGACATCATGTCAGAGAAAAAGTTAGAGCCCTTAGAGACATGTCTCAGCTCCAGGAGCTCAAAGAGGTCAATGAGCAACGACTTGGTTGCTATTGCCCGCGCAAAAGCAGAAGCTGCAAAAGTAAAGGCTGCCTTTGCCGAAAAAGAGATACAAATGAAATTAGAGAAGCTACGCATAGAAGCTGTGTTGGAGAAACTAGCTGCAGAGAAGGAGGCAGCAGCAGCAGTAGCTGAGGCAGACATCATGGAGAGACTCGGCAACATACTTGAGATTAAATCTGATCATCATGACAATTCGCAACGTACTTCAGACTATGTGCTGCCAAATGCCAAGTCAGATGACTGCCTACATTCAGCTCCAAGAGCAGAGTCAGCTCCTGCCATCTACATACCCTACATTAAACAAGAAAACAATCCCGTATCCAGTCAGCCTTCAGTGCAACCTGCTTCCAAGCTATCAAATCCATACGATACAGTCACCCACTTCAGAAAAGAAGGGTCGCAGGGTAGAAATCACAGCGACAGCATTTCTGACGACCACAAATACCCACCAAGTCCACCGCACAGCAGAGCACCTCTAGACTACTCACACAAAGACCAAGGTATGCTGGACTTCCTCAAGTTCTTTGCACGGCGTGAGCTATTGACAAAAGGGGCTCACAAGGTTTAACGGCCGACCTGAAGGCTATAGAGCATGTCGATCGTTCTTCAGAAATATAATAAAAGATCTTGTTCTATCTACAAGTGGGGAGGCCGATCTCTTAGTCAAATGGCTGGGGAATGAGTCAGCAGAGCATGCAAGAAGAATAAGAGACATCAACGTGAACTACCCAAGCAGAGGACTGAGCATGATATGGGAGAGAATGGAGGAGTGTTACGGTTCCCCAGAAGCCATAGAAAATTCACTCTTTAAAAGAGTAGAGGACTCCCCTTAGATAACTAACAAAGGCTTCCAAAAGCTAAGAGAGTTAAACAACTTGGTGACAGAGCTCCACGTAACCAAGGCAGAAGGATATTTGCCAGGCCTTGATTTTTTAGATACAGACTGTGGTGTTAAGGCAAAAACTGCCTTAAAGCCTTCAAGAAATGTGGGTAACACACGGCTCCAAATACAAGCAAGAGCATAATGTTCCTTTCCCACCATTCTCTTTCTTTGTGGACTTTGTTTGCCAACAAGCCAATCTGTTGCAGTACACAAAACATGCGTATCACCAACAGAGAACCCAAGCAAAGAGTGTCCCCATCACAAGAAGCCCCACCCGTTGCTAAAATGCAGAGGTTTCAGAGAAAAAACTCTCCAAGATTGCAAAACCTTTCTCAAAGAAAATAGAATTTGCTTCAGGTGCAGTGCATCAACTCCACATCTTGCAAAGAGCTGCAAAGTGAGCATAAACTGTTCAGAGTGTGACAGCACAGAGCACAATATGGCTCTACACCCAGGGCCAGCGCTATGGACTCTTACCTCCCCAAACCAGGCTGAAGAGCACGGCGGGGAGCAGCGAGACGCAGTACCTCCTGTAGTGACACCCAGTGCACCCAAATCTGTGGAGAAGGTCTCTCTGGCAAATCCTGCTCCAAGATTTGTCTTGTCACAGTTTACCCCATAGGTCACAGGTCACAGACAAAAAGCAGCAAAGCTGTATGCAATCTTGGACGATCAAAGCAACAGATCACTTGCTAGCTCAGCCTTTTTCGACACCTTTAAAATTGTGGGAGCTAGCTCTTCCTACTCACTCAAGACTTGTACAGGTGTGAGTGAAAAAATTGGGAGAAAGGCCATTGGTTACCAAATCAAAACCATTGATGGACAAACAACCCTGGCTCTGCCAACCTTAATTGAGTGCAATCAGTTCCCAACTGACAGAGGGGAAATCCCTACACCTGAGGTGGCATTTCACCAGACATCTGAGAGATATCATCAGAGTTCACAAGGTGAGAAAACAAATCAATGGCCCCCACAACTCCCCTTATGCTCAGAAGCTGGACCTAGGTCATTATAGGCGACGTCTGTCTAGGAAGTGCTCACAAACCAATCAGCGTTTTTTACAAAGACATTAGAGAGTGGACATCCATCCCTTCTCCAACCTTGCCCAACAGATTTCTCATAAAAGAGAAGCCTGCTAGTGTCATACATTCCAACCTTTACACTAGCAAATTTCCCTGCGATAAAGACAAAGATCAGATGGGATGCTCAGTTTTCCAAAAGACAAATGAAGACCACAACATTGCCCTATCTATTGAAGATCATATCTTCTTGGAGATAATGGAACAGGGATTCTACAAAAATGACTCAAACAGCTGGATAGCACCCCTGCCTTTCAAAACTCAGAGACCCTATCTTCCTAACAATAGAATACAGGCTCTAAAACGCTTTTCTTCTCTCAGGTGCAATTTTCAAAGGAAACCAGAAACGAAAGAGCATTCCTTCTCCGTCACGAGTAAGATGTTTGAAGACAGCCATGCAGAGGTGGCTCCACCTCTGAAAGAGAAAGAAGAGTGCTGGTACCTACCTATCTTCGGTGTTTACCACTCCAAGAAGCCAGGGAAAATACGAGTAATATTTGGCTCCAGCTCCCAGTACGATGGAATCTCTCTCAACAACATCCTCTTAAAAGGACCAGATCTCAACAACACACTTCTTGGCGTTCTTATCAGATTCCGCAAAGAAGCCATCGCCATAGTTGCTGACATACAACAAATGTTTCACAGTTTTGAAGTCAAGGAAGAACACAGGAACTTTCTGAGATTCTTCTGGTATAGGGATAATGAACCCACTAAAGACATTATAGAATACCGCATGAAAGTGAACGTTTTTGGCAACGGCCCATCCCTTGCTGTTGCTATCTATGGACTTAAGCGATCTGCTCAAGAAGGTGAAAAAGACTATGGACAAGATGTTAGACAGTTTATTGAGAAAGATGTTTATCTAGATGATGGCCTGAAGTCACTTCCATCACCTGAGGTTGAAATCAGTCTGCTCAAGAGGATCCAAAGCACGCTTGCCTTGTTAAACCTTAGGCTGCATAAGATAGCTTCAAACAGCAAGGCTGTTATGGAGGCCTTCCCCTCTCAAGATCATGCCAGTGATTTGAAAGATCTAGACTGGGCTACAGACTCACTACCCATGCAGCACAGCCTAGGACTCAATTGGAATCTCAAGTCTGACACCCTCACCTTCCAGGTCGACCAGGATCCAAGGCCTTTCACACGACGAGGTGTCTTCTCTACAATAAACAGTCTGTATGACCCACCGGGGTTTGCAGCACCAGTGACCTCCAAGGTAAGATTCTGCTCAGAAAGCTTACTGCAGAAACATGTAGTTGTGACTCTCCACTTTCTCCTGAGAAAGAGAGACATTATGGGTAACATGGAGAGATTCTTTAAAGACATTATTCAACTTATACATACATAGGCCATATGCTCACATTTCCCCTGCCGAAGTTCAGTCCAGAAAGCTATGTGTATTCTGTGATGCTTCAGTAAAAGCAATAGCTGCAGTACCCTACCTTAAGTCAGTGGACATCAAAGGTCAAGTCCATATTGGATTTGTAATGGGTAAGGCCAAGCTAGCACCATGTCCTGAGACCAGCATTCCAAGTTTAGAACTTTGTGCTGCTGTTCTAGCAGTGGAGCTAGCAGAACTAATTCCATCTGAAATAGATGTAGAACTTGAGGACACAGAGTTTTATACAGACAGCAAGGTAGTGCTGGGCCACATTTACAATGAAAGCAGGAGATTCTGGGGTTGATTTACTAAAGCTGGAGAGTGCAAAATTTGGTGCAGGTGTGCATGGTAGCCAATCAGCTTCTAAATTCAGCTTGTTCAATTAAGGTTTGACAATAAAACCTGAAAGCTTTGCCAGTATACCGCCTTAGAGATATTACATGGCTCACAGGACAAACCAGCACCTAGCACTCCCGAAAAAGACACATGTACTTTTGGAACCTGAATCTGATGCAGAAATCTGCCCTTAGGTTTCCGCACTACATACAGCAGTTTCTAACAAATTGTTGGGATCCAAACGCTTTCATCGATTCTCCACTTGGAAGTCTTTACCCAGATCTATAACCTGCTTAATTCACATCGCCAGATCTTTTAAAGCCACACCTACAGGACCAGGACATTGCAAAGGTTGGCACTATTGTCACAAGACATACACAGTGGATGAGCTCACACAGGCTAAAAATTTTATCATCCATTGTGTCCAACAAGAGACTTATGCACTAACACTGTAATGCCTTCAAAATCACAAGAATGTTTCAAAAGACTGTCCTCTAAATAAAGTTGATCACTTTGAAGATAGCAAACACAACTTGGAACCTGGCACCTTTCTTCTCATGAAAGACTCTCAGTCGAGGAGAAACAAATGGCCATTGGATCTGATAACCGAACTGTTTCCAAGCGAAGATGGGAAAGTCAGGAGAGTTGAGGTTGAGGTCATTAGGCAAGATGTGTCCGAACTAATTTTACTACTCTCCCCAGAGGGACCATCATAGTTGGTATCCATGGATACCAGGCGGGGAGTGTCATGCCTTCAGCAAGTGTTTCTTATATTCTCTTGTTAATTGATGAATATGTTAAATGGTATATGAAGTTGGTTGTAATCTCGCCATCTAGTGGCTTTTTTGCATACTCACTGTCTGTAAATAATTTACTGCAGTTAGACAGTTTGTTGCTTGAAAGCCACCATAGTTTTCTCATCATTCCAATGGACTTAACCATAAGACAGCCCCCAGTAGCCATCTTATTCTCATCCATGCATCATCTCCAGAGGACTCCACACCTTCAGCTGCTAATCTGTTGTCTGCCTTATGGAAACATTGCCGGTATGTTTAAAAACCCTTTCCCTAGTTAGGCTAGTGTGTCAGGACTGTGTATTTGGTATATACTGGTGGTATGTCATTTCCTTTACATTTTAGTTTTACTCTAACTTTCATGCAATAAAAGTTGAAAGAAGGACCTTACACCTGCCTCAATGTTAAGGAGGAGAGTTAGCTGTCTGTCTAATTATACCTCAGCCACGTATAGTGAGGACAGAACAAGCATGATATTGACGTGGGAATTTAGCTTTATGAAAAAGTACTCTAGTCCCTTCCCCCAAATGAGTGTCCTGCAACAATACTATGTTTGGATTGTGTTGCATTATAGCACTTAGGACAGCGCTTCTTTTAACTTTATATCCTAGTCCTCACACATTCCATGATAACTTAATCTTATTTATCATCCCACTATTCCATAACAAAAATTAGTATATAGGGTATTAAGAGGTCTATTACGACCCTAATTAGTCAAAAAAAGCATTGTTAACAATAGCAATATTATAGAAGTAGTAGTACACAGCGTTTCTACAAAAAGTAGGCCATTGTAAAATAATGAGGGTCCAGAGGAGAAGAAAAGGGAAAGGAGAGAGGGGACACACAAAAAAAAGGTGCATGGGGTTAACCATTCTTCTTTGAGGATCCTCAACAACTCAGGGTCCTCAACCAAGAATATACCTGTCCACTCGGGACTCACACCAGGGGGTCTCCTGGTGACTAGCTTACTATAATTTAATATCCTGTGTCAAATATGTCATAATAAATCCTGTTATCAGTGTTCTTCCACTGCCACAGTGCCTATTAGTAATTTGCTATTCCTCTTTTCCAGCCATAGATTCACTGCTCCTGGGGATTAAAAAAAATATACTCTTTCTCCATCCTCCACACATAGTTTAGCTGGAAATAGCATAGAGTATGATATTTGTTATGTGCATAATTTACGCTGTTTCTGGACCTTCACTGAGAAGTCTGGGAAAAAGAGAGTTTATAGACATATTCAATATTTACTCACAAACCCGCTTTTGACTGAATAAGATCTGTATCTCTATAATTCAGCAGTTTTAAAATAATTGGCTGTGTAGCATTCCTTGGTATTACTGAACGTGTAGGAATGCAATGGGCTCTCGCAATTGCGGATGTCTTAGAAAAACCTTCCTAGTCTAATAACCATTTTTCAAAAAAGAAGGCCAAGTGCTGGCCTTCCTCACTCTCATGTAAGCCTAGAATATTGTTTCTTCTTTGTCTGTTTTCTAAATTTTCAGTCTTTGGTATTAGAGAGCCAATTTGTTGGACTTTTTTTTCACCACGGGAAGATCATCCTCCAACAGGTTAATTCTACTCTCTGAAGCTGTTGTTAGTTCTTGAATTTTCTGAATGTAACATAGTAACATAGTCGGTGAGGTTGAAAAAAGACACAAGTCCATCCAGTCCAACCTGTGTGTGTGCTTATATGTTAATATTAAATTGTGTACCCCTGTATGTTGTGGTCGTTTAGGTGCTAGCTGTAACCACTGATTGTGGAAGAGAATTCCACATCTTTACCGCTCTTACAGTAAAGAACCCTCTACGCAGTTTAAGGATAAATCACTTCTCTTCTAATTTTAGCGAATGGCCGCGGGTCTATTTAAATTCCCTTTCACGGAACAGTTTTTTTCCCTATTATGGGGTCACCAGCACGGTATTTGTACATTTAAATCATGTCCCCTCTCAAGCGTCTCCTCTCCAGAGAGAATAAGTTCAATTCTTGTAGTCTTTCCTCATAGCTGAGATCCTCCAGTCCCTTTATTAGCTTTATTGCCCTTCTCTGGATCCTCTCCAGCTCCAGCACATCCCTCCTGAGGACAGGTGCCCAGATTTGGACAGCATACTCAAGATGCAGCCGGACCAGTCTTGTATAGTGGGAGAATTATAGCTTTATCTCTGGAGTTAATCCCCTTTTTAATGCATGCCAATATTCTGTTTGCTTTGCTTGCAGCAGTTTGGCATTGCATGCCATTGCTGAGTCTACTAGAACCCCTAGGTCCTTTTCCATCCTACATTCGCCCAGAGGCTCTCCACCTAGCGAGTAAACTGCATTCCAATTTTTAGCACCCAAGTGCATTATTTTACATTTTTCTACATTAAACTTCATTTGCCATCTAGTTGCCCACCCCATTAATTTGTTTAGATCTTCTTGCAAAGTTTCCACATCCTGTGTAGAAGTTACTGGCCTGCTTAGCTTTGTATCATCTGCAAATATTGAGATGTCTTGTCTTACATTGGCAATATCCAACTGGCCTGTCATTTGATCAGTAAGTGACATCAAAGAGCTATTGCACATTTGTACAGCCTGAAAAACATCACTTAGTGTAGGTTCTGGTCAGGGGTGGATCCAGAGTCTAGTCTTGGGAGGGACATTGCTAGAAAATGAGGTGTTGCTTACAGAATTGTATTTAACATATCATACAGTCCTAACCTTGTTTAAGGGCCAGTTCCCACCACATGCTATCCAGTGTGTTTTTTTCTGTATCAAAAACGCATGGAAAGTAGGTTATAAGGTTTTCAATGGCATAGTTCCCACCAGTGCGCTCCAGTTCCAGAAAAAAAAGTAGAACATGCTGCATTTTTCCTGCACTCGACTGTTCTGGAAAACACATGAAAAACGCACCTGAACGCACTGGAACACACATGTCCTTAGTTCGCCCGATACTAACCAACAACATGGCCGCCTCCAAGGCGGCAACAACTTTTTCCTCCTTAGCCGTTGTTCTGTCAAAAAAGCAAAGTCTTTGTGTACCGGAGTGTATACGTTGCCGGTGTTGTGTGTAAACAGCAACTCGTCTAAGTCTCCAATTACTGATGCTTTACATGTGACATACCCCGAAAGCTTGTCCTGAAAAATTGTATGTTAGTGCAAATAAAAAAAAGTATCATGGACCGTACTCAATTTTCTCTGATGCTTTACAGCAGTGGTTCTCAACTCCGGTCCTCGGGACCCCCAAACAGGCCAGGTTTGCAGGATAACTGAATTACATCACAGGTGATATCATTTGCTGCTCAGTGATTGCAGCATTCTAGTCTGCATCTCCCCAAGGTAATACTTAAAATCTGGCCTGTTAGTGGGTCCTGGGGACCAGAGTTGAGAACCACTGCTTTACAGTAACTGGAAGTGACGTGATTGGAGATCTTGATGAATTGGCTATTTTGACAGAATAACGGCACAGGGGTATATGCAACACTTCATGCATCCCCAAGCCAATAAAAGACAACCCCACATGTTAGATGCATGTCTGCAGCACGTCCTGTGTGAATGAGGCCTAAAGATGAATTTCACTAGTTGTTCCATATCATCATTATTATCATGATAATCACACAATACAGGTGCTGTGGTTCAACACACCTGTACTATGTAATCATCATGATAATGATGATGATTGGTAATTGTAATATGCAGCATGGAGGGGGTTAATGTACTCACTGATGCATTAGTGACCAGTGGCAATTATTTAACCCTTTTGTGCTGAATTAGTGTCAGAGTTTATAAACCCCTTCATGATGCAGCATGAAAGGGGTTAATACTGATGGTGCCACTGCCACAAAGGGGTTAAATAATTATTACTGGTCACTAATGCATCAGTGAATACATGAACCCCCTCCATGCTGCATATTACAATTACCATTGTAAATTAATTAACCCCCCCCCAAAGTGTTAGCCAGTTCACACAGCTAAGACAACTGTTGTATTAAGGAGTTAAGTGATCACTCACGTGCAGTGCGCATGCGCTCTGACTAGGTCATATCAGCAGCATCTTGTGTTCTGTTCAATCCCGTGCAACCGGCCTCTGAAACGTGACGTCACGCCAGCCGGGACTAGGAAGCTCCTGTCTGGTGGAGATCATTCTACCTGACAGGGAAGTGATTGCTGAGAAAGGCAGGAGCACGCTGGGCACACTCGCACCAGGAGTAATAATACTACAGTGTGTAGCGGCGGCCCTGGTGTCACCGCGGTCCGCACCCCCATAGCGATGCCACTGCCTGGGCCCCTCTAAATGAATTGATTGGGCCCAGGGAATATATTTTAGGCCACCCAGCAGCAACACATTGTGCTCGCAGTCCACAGCCCAGGGCACAGTGGTGCGCTGCAGCCTGCCCAGACAGCACAATACAGCCGCTCGGTCCAGCTCCAGCCACCGGCGGCTCCTGGCTATGCCTCCACCGTGCAGCTGCACACACCCCCTGGGTCACTTCCCCAGGCTATTAACTGTCTGGCAGTCCAGTGGGAGCTGAAAGACACGTCCGCTCACATCAGAGCGACGCTATGCCACGTCCCCCCTTCTGCAAGTAATTTAATGGAGAGTGAGTTCAACAAGAACTAATTCAGAAGAATGCATTTAAAACCTTTCCCTTTCTCCTTGTCTTTTGTAACCAAATTTCCCCGATCATCTCTTCTAGGGCAAATATGCTCTGGCCTCACTTTCTTACTATTAAAATATTTTAAAAAATGTTTTTTTTTTTTTACTCTCCTCCGCTATGTTCCTTTCGTGGTCTATTTTAGCTGCCCTGATTGCGCTCTTACATTTCTTATTGCATTACTTGTATTGTTGGAATGCTGACTTTGACCCCTCAGCCTTATATATTTTTAAGGTATTTTCTTTTGCGTTTTATTGCCCATTGGAATGCACTGGCCAATACCTTTATTTAGTATGCTCTTAAAGCACTCCCATTTTTCCTCAGTGTTCCTTGTTCCTAGAATTTTATCCCATTTAATATCGTGTAGCAAAGAGCGCAGTTTAGGGAAGTTGGCGCTTTTGAAATTCAGTGTACTTGTATTACCTTTGTGCTTCTTATTTCTGTGATTTATGCTGAATGTAATTGATCTGTGGTCACTGTTTCCTAAGTTGCCCAGTATTTCCACATCTGCGTCTGTGTTGTTTGTAATCAGTAGGTCTAGTAATACATTATCTCTTGTTGGTGCGTTCACCAACTGACCCAGGAAATTGTCCTACAAGACATTTAGGAAATGGCGAGCCTTAGTTAAAGTGGATGTAAACCCATTACCCACCCAGTATAAACTAATGGCACAGTATTAATGTATATATACATGCAAGCCTCCTGCATCTATCCCTACCTTTCAAATGTCCTCCCTGTAAGCACTAGCAGCTCTGTAAAACTCTGAAATCAGAGGGTGTCTGTGTTTGCTGGAGTTTGGTGGGTGGAGTTGTGATGTCACAAGCCTCCCCACCCACCTCTATACTGAGACATTGAGGAGGGAGGGAGGGGGGAGTGTAAAACTTTCTCTGCTGTGTGAAGGAGATCAGCACATTGCTTGTCACTCTACCAGGCAGAATTATTAATTAAATTTTTTTTTTCGGGTTTACATCCACTTTAACCATTTCAGCCCCGGAAGGATTTCCCACTTTAGGACCAGAGCACTTTTTGCGATTCGGCACTGCGTCGCTTTAACTGACAATTGCGCGGTCGTGCGACGCTGTACCCAAGCGAAATTTGCGTCCTTTTTTTCACACAAATAGAGCTTTCTTTTGGTGGTATTTGATCCCCTCTGCGTCGTTTCTGATTGCCGCTATAAACAAAAGAAGAGCGACAATTTTGCAAAAAAACACAAATTTATTACTTTTTGATAAAATACAAATCCAAAAAAAAAATATAAAAAAAACATTTTTTTTCCATCGGTTTTGGCCGATTTATATTCTTCCTCATATTTTTGGTAAAAAAAATCGCAATCGGCGTTTATTGATCTTTACTTACACGGACCTCCGTTCTTTCAGTGCGGGGGAGCCATCGCCGGTAGCCGGCGGTGATCGAGTCCGCCCTACCCGCTCCCTGGCTCCCCCGAACACTGTGAGCGCGCAAGCGCGCCTCCGATGGCGCGCGCTCACAATGCTAGTTATCCTGTGACGGCGGTTCGCGATAACAAGCCACCTTGCCGCAGTCACGCTGCGGTGGGCGGTCGGCAAGTGGTTAATGGGCAGTTCCTTCTGCCCAGCGGATATCTAGATAATTAAAATCCCCCATTATAACACTGCCCTGCCTTGCCGCCATTTCTAGCTGTGATAGACGGTCAGCCTTCTCCTCCTCCCTCGGGTTAGGTGGCCTCTAACATATGCCCATTATTACTTTCCCATTATTTTGCTCCCTTTGGAGCTCCACCCACAAGGATTTCACCTCCTCCCTTGCTCCATTAGTAATGTCACCACTCGCGTTCACTTGCAAATAATTCTTTTTTTTTTTGTTTTAAACCACGTCAGCCGACTGCCGGAGTATTATTATATTCAGCTTATTTTTCATACCGACCTCCGACTTCGTTACATCATAGTGGTATTTTATAAATTGCTTTACTGCTTTATTATTACCTTTTTTTTCTTTATTAAGATAACTTTGCTTACCCACATCTATATTTCCCCCTTTCTTATACACAGTCCTCTAAACCAATTATCCTTCCCCCCTCCCCTTCCTCCCTCCAGGTCTTCCATGTCCTCTTCCCTTATTTCTACTCTTGGTCCAGTTTTGGCCTCATTATCTCCAGGTATTTTTTTGATTTTTTTAAATCGTGCCCAATTCTCCCATTTCCTCCCTATTTCTTCATTTTTTCCTTCTTCTGCATTTTTTAGACTTTCTATATTGGCCATCGCCTCTACCTTATTACACCATTTTACTAATGCGGGGGGTTCCTTTCTCCAGTTTTTGGGGATCAGGCTTTTCGCTGCATTTAAGAGGGTCGGGGTTAGCGTCTTGATATATTTTTAACGGGGCTTCACTTGCAAATAATTCTTGATATACAGGCATACCCCTCCCTTTCCTACCCTCCCTGTCCCCACAATATAGGGAATACCCCTGAATGGTTGCCAGCCAATCATGTGAGCTGTCAAAACAAGTTTCTGAAATTCCCACAGAATCGAAATAGCAGGTCCAGTTCTCCCATTTTATTAGCAAGACTTCCAGCACTGGTGTACAAGCCTCATAATTTTGTCCTGTTGCATACTATTTCCTTGTTAGTTGTTATGAGGCTGCAATTGGGATTTGTCAACTTACTTACCTTGCGTTTTGGTATTCTAGTCACCCTACCACTAATGCCCCAATATTACCCGCGGAACCTTGCTTAAAGTGGATGTAAACCCGAAAAAAAAAATTACTGACACTTCTACCTTGTACAGGTGAGGATATCCTGTCATCTGTGCCCAGTTTTGCCCCGAAGATTTATTCCAACTCTGAGTAATACCCTTATCTCTGATTCCAGTGTTTTGTCTGCTACTGCTGAAAAGGGCGACATTTGCAAGGTAGGGATACATGCAGGAGGCTTGCATGTGCATATACATTAGTACTGTGCTATTAGTTTATACTGGGTGAGTGGTGGGTTTACATCCACTTTAATGCTGTGAAGCATTGCATCTGGACCCTCTGCAATGTCAGTTTACGCTACTGAGCTCTGTAAACAAAAGGCCTTCTTTGTGCAAAGCAAATAAGGACACACAGCTAAATATGAGAAAAGAAGAGTAAAGTTCCACCTGCTAGATATGAAAAAAAAAAATTTAAATGAACAATTACCTACAGTAGTGACAAAAATCAATTAGTACAAATATTTGCCAAAAGAAATAAAATAAATCAACTATAGCAGCAGCTGACACAAAAATTGCTTTCACCTCACTCCTGTTACCATTAATCAAAATATCCTGTGCAGTGCTGCAAAATTAATTGTCCACTATGATCATAAATTGTGCAAAATTGCTGAAAAAAAAAAGTACTGGTGCAAAGCGGACCCACATGTGCCATAATCATATAACAATATAAAGCATTAGTGCATAATTGAGTTCATACATGAAACAATGATACAAAAATAGTGCAAATTAATTCATATATAAAGTGCTAGTGCAAAAAATGTTCATTAGTGCAAATATCAGATAGCAGCAAAAAAGTTAATCAGAAGAGCATCTCAATAGATTTAGATAGATCCAGGAGGAAGGGTCCCCGATTAGTGCAAGGAAATTGAAAGTGCTTTGTGCTATCCTCCACCGGTTTGATTAACCGTTCACCTCACTTAAGAGTTAAAAGTGCATTGATCCACACCATGGGATAAGATGAACAGCCGATGCAGACTTCCAATGCTAATCTCCTTGATAATACACCCTGGACTTCTTTCCGGTCACAGCGGACCATAAATCATCTCCACAATAGCATATGTAGAGAAGGCAAAATGATCTAGTGCTCGCTGTTATGAATTTTATTAGGCCCAGAAAAAGTAAATTTAACACTTACAAAATCTCTCACATTTTCCACGTGTCACATAGAACATGTTGGTCTAAAACATAGAATATCTATATGACACATGGAAGTTTTTTTCTCTCTTGCATGAGGCATGGCGGGCTGTGTAGCGAGAGGTGCTCCCAGAGAGGCATGGTGATCCTGCCCTGGAATCTTAAAGCTGTACATACCCTTCTTGGCGTGACACATTTTTGAGAGATTGTATTATGGGGTCACTATCCATCCGGCAGAGTATCAATTGACCCTGTGGATGGGAGTCTGTACCGGACACATTGCTTGATAACATATCTGGTGTTACCAACCTATTCTGTTTTTTTATCTTGGTGATAATTATTTACATAGCACATTGGACTTTTATTCTATTTTCATATTGCTGACAATAATTTACTTAGCGCATTGGACTTTTACCTGACTGTCTGCGGTCAGATACTTATAAACAGGTGTTAGTGTGTTGTTGCACATTGTCTTTTGCACCTTTTGCATATGTCTCGCACATAGATCTTTTGATGTACTAGCATTGTTTTGCACATATTTTTGTACTAGCATTGTTTTGCACATATTTTTTGCACCTTCTGCATATAATTCGCACATGTATTAACTGAGTGGAGTAATATTACACACACATACATATTTATTTTTATTTCTTTTCACACCAACTGATGCATTTTTGGGTTAGGGCACTTTACTTGATTGTATCGGATGATTTTTTTTTTGTACACATTTTTAATATTTCATATTTTTATATATCACTTAGCAGCGCCTAATCACACACACTTTGCACTTTATTTATCCTAGTTCCCATGTATACAGGCACATGTGTGGTGACAGCAGCTACTATAAGCATTACAGTACATCTGCAATATATTTAAACATTACTAAATTTACATTATTCATCTCCTCTGCGCGTCACCTACCCCTTCCCTTGCCTGTCTAACTAATTTTAATGCCTAGGTATGTGAATTTATCTACCCACCAAAGAGGAGTTTGCGTGTCTATCTGTGAAACCGAGGGGTGCAAGGGGAATAACACAGACTTGTCCCAGTTAATGCGAATGCCCAAGAAGTAGCTAAATTGATCAAAAAGGGTTAATGCTGTACAAAGAGATGTAGAGGCATCTGTCAAATATAGAAGTGCGTCATCCGCATATAGAGACAGTTTTTCCTCGATTGGGCTTACCATAATCTCCCGTACTCCACTCTCAGCTCTACGTTGAATAGCAAGGGTTCCAGTGCCAGGGCAAACAACCCCGGGGAGAGGGTGCAGCCATGTCGCGTCCCTCGCCCAAGGCAAAAAGGTTCAGAGAGGCTACCGTTAGTGCGGACTCTGGCTCAAGGGTTGGTGTACAGCATATGCAGCCAGGACATGAATCTAGGGCCAAAACCAAATTTAGAAAGGACCTTCCACAGATACCCCCACTCCACAGATTCAAAGACCTTCTCCGCATCCAGACAGGCCACCACCCCCACGACTCAGGTTGTGCTTTGTCAATGTGTGTGAAAAGTCTCCGGATATTAATGTCTGTACCCCTCCCAGGCACCCAGAACCCTGACTGATCCAGGTGCGTCAAGGCTGTAATAACCATATTCAATATAAGGGCCAGAATTTTCGCCAGTATCTTGGCGTCGACATTTAACAGAGATATGGGGCGGTATGAAGAGCATAAAGAGGGGTCCATTCCTGGCTTGGGGATCACCACTATGACCGCCCCTCCCATTGAGTCTGGAAGTGCCTCGGACCTCGTTGCTGCACTGAAAACGGCATGCAATCTATTTGTCAGGTCCTCGGCACATTGTTTGTAGAATTCCACCGGAATCCCATCTGGTCTGGGGGTTTTTCCCGACTGAAGAGATTTAAGGGCCTTAAGTATTTCTTCTACCGTGATGGGACTGTCCAGCTTATTACGGTATGTGGATGTCAAAACTGGAATAACTCCCCCTCCCCGTACACCACCCGAGATCCGTACAATGCCTGGTAGTATGAGGCAAAACACCTGTTGATTTCATGCAGAGTATAATGAAGGGCACCACTAGTGTCCCGAATCAGTGGTCGTTCCCCCTGTCTGTTCCCGAGCCACGCCAGCAGCCTCCCTGACCTTTCCCCCTGTTCAAAAATGCATTGTGATTGGGCCAGCAACTTTTTCTGGGTGAGCATATTGCGCATTTGGAGCACCTCTTTGGTCAGGGTCTGTAGTTGGGCATAATGCAGGGGGTCCCTGGATCTGATATACAGTGCCTCCTGTGCACTGGCCTCCTTTTCCGTCCTAACCAGGTCTACCCTTCGTTCCTTACGAGTGGCTGCTATGATAGTTTGGTATTGCCCACTTGTGTAAGCTTTAAAGGCGTCCCATATCACCTGAGGATCAGATGAACTAGTGTTAGTCACCCAGTATCCCTCCATAGCTACCTGAAACTTCCCAGCCATCGTCGTGTCCGAGATCCAGAATTTGGACAGTCTCCACAGGCTGTCCGAGAGGGAGCCACAGATTTGTCCAGACTCAGGAATAACGTGGTCTGATATGCCTCTAGATAAGATTTTAATTTATTTTACCCTAGACAGGATGGATACATCCACAAAGGCCAGATCAATTCAAGAGAACGTCTTGTGTGACGCTGAGTGACACATGAAGGCTCTAGTCTGGGGGTGTCTCTAGCGCCACACGTCTGTCAGACCATACGTCTCAGCCCAGTCAGCCAGACCGGAGAATGCTGGACTAGTTGTCGTCAGTCTGTCCATACCTGAATCAGGGATTAGGTTAAAGTCACCCACAATTATTGTGGGTGCAGAAGCAAACTCAGCCATTTTAGTTGTGATTTGGTTCAAAAAAGTCAGGGAGGTGGGTGGGGGTAAGTATAAGCCCACAATGGTCCATACAAGAGAGTGAATTTGTGCATGAATGATAGCAAACTTCCCATCCGGGTCCAGAGCCAAATCAAGGAGTTTAAAGGAGAGAGTTTTATGTACTAAAACACTAACCCCTCTTGAGAGATTAGAGTATGTGGAGTGGTAGTGATAGCCCACCCAAGGTCTCTTCAAGGAGAGAGGTTTGCTCCCCACCAGATGGGTCTCCTGAAATACATAAATACAGTATATCACAAAAGTGAGTACACCCCTCACATTTTTGTAAATATTTTATTATATCTTTTCATGTGACAACACTGAAGAAATTACACTTTGCTTCAATGTAAAGAAGCAAGTGTACAGCTTGTATAACGGTGTAAATTTACTGTCCCCTCAAAATAACTCAACCCACAGCAATTAATGTCAAAACCAGTGGCAACAAAAGTGAGTACACCCCTAAGTGAAAATGTCCAAATTGGGCCCAATTAGCCATTTTCCCTTCCCGGTGTCATGTGACTTGTCAGTGTTACAAGGTCGAAGGTGTGAATGGGGAGCAGGTGTGTTAAAGTCTGTGTTAACGCTCTCATTCTCTCATACTGGTCACTGGAAGTTCAACAAAAATGTCCCTGGAAGTTAAAAAAAAAATGTCCATGTCCTTTGATGGCTACATATATTCACATGGTCCTCCCCCCCGGCTCTCAAATCCTCTGATGACTGCATAATCTCACATATATTCTTCCGCGCCCCCCCCTCCGCCCCCTCTACCCACTCTTCCCCCCCTTTATATACAGTATATACAAAAAAACATTTAAAACAACCCCCCCCCCGCCACCTTCCTCCTCTCTCATCTACTTGTTTAGATGTGCTCTTTCCATCTCTTCCCCCCCTTTTTCCCCCATTCCCTCCTTCTCCTTCCCTTCTTCATATCTAATATACTTGCCCTCACACAGGTCAGTATTGCGCATCCATATTCCACGCAATACCCATGGGCATATGTCCTACATTTATTTATTTATTTATATACACATCAATTCAGTTTTATCTCCTATACTTATTCGGCTGCAACATGCCTACACATCGCCACTACACATTCCCCCGCATCTACATTCATTGCGTCCAGTTCAGTGTCTCCTTGCCACTAGTCCTGCCCCCCGCCGGATGTTTTTAAATGCCCTGGTCTGTAGCCTGTCAGCTTGATGAAGGAGTGCGACTGCCGTGTCATCCCAGTGTGCCAGCTTAGGAAACGCGTTGCGATACAGTGACATCATCCCCCCAGGACTTCCGGTTTGCACGTTCCACGCCTCGCCCTGGATGGTCCTGTCCGCAGCCGGCCACTACACACACAGAACCCCAGACTCTCCATCTGGCTATACCGCTGCAGTTCCTGTGATGGATGTTTCCACTGAATCCCCCCCCCCCTTATCTACAGACGATCCTCCACCTTGCGCCTGGGTGTTTTCACCATGTGAGTTGCCTAACGTTGTTTTAAATAAATTTTTGGTCTGCACTTAGAGCGCCTCTTTTTCTCTTGTTTTTTCACCTCATGGCATAGAACTCTCTGAGGATCTGAAAAAAAAGAATTGTTGCTCTACATAAAGATGGCCTATGCTATAAGAAGATTGCCAAGACCCTGAAACTGAGCTGCAGCATGGTGACCAAGACCATTCAGCGGTTTAACAGGACAGGTTCCACTCAGAACAGGCCTCGCCATGGTCGACCAAAGAAGTTGAGTGCACATGCTCAGCGTCATATCCAGAGGTTGTCTTTGGGAAATAGACGTATGAGTGCTGCCAGCGCTGCTGCAGGGGTTGAAGGGTGAGGGGTCAGCCTGTCAGTGCTCAGATCATATGCCTCACACTGCATCAAATTGGTCTGCATGGATGTCGTCCCAGAAGGAAGCCTCTTCTAAAGATGATGCTCAAGAAAGCCCGCAAGCAGTTTGCTGAAGACAAGCAGACTAAGGAAATGGATTACTGGAGCCATGTCCTGTGGTGTGATGAGACCAAGATAAACTTACTTGGTTCAGATGGTGTCAAGCGTATGTGGTGGCAACCAGGTGAGGAGTACAAAGACAAGTGTGTCTTACCTACAGTCAAGCATGGTGGTGGGAGTGTCATGGTCTGGGGCTGCCAGCACTGGGGAACTACAGTTCATTGAGGGAACCATGAATGTCAACATGTACTGTGACATACTGAGGCAGAGCATGATCCCCTCCCTTCGGAGACTGGGCCGCAGGGCAGTATTCAAACATGATAACGACCCCAAACACACCTCCAAGACAACCACTGCCTTGCTAAAGAAGCTGAGGGTAAAGGTGATGGAGGTGATGGACTGGCCAAGCATATCTCCAGACCTAAACCCTATTGAGAACAAAAAAGATGTGATCTGGCACCACCACTATGAACAAGCCTCCATCCCTAATGTATATACACAGAAAAAATGGCGGTCATGGGACTTTATATGAGGCTTGTAATAAAAATTAACGTAGTCATAAATGAAAATAATTTGATATTTATTCAATATAGAAATCAATATACCATGATCATAATGGACGTACAAATCAAAAGAATAAAATTCATCATACATGGGCACTATTCAAAAGGAATAGATAATAACTTAATACATACAGTTGTATGCAAAAGTTTAGGAACCCCTGACAATTTCCATGATTGTCATTTATAAATATTTGGGTGTTTGGATCAGCAATTTCATTTTGATCTATCAAATAACTGAAGTAATATTTCAGTAGTGAAATGAGGTTTATTGGATTAACAGAAAATTTGCAATATGCATCAAAACAAAATTACAAACATGTGCATAAATTTGGGCACCCCAACAGAAAAATCACATAAATATTTAGTAGAGCCTCCTTTAGCAGAAATAACAGCCTCTAGATGCTTCCTATAGCCTGTAATGAGTGTCTGGATTCTGGATGAATGTATTTTGGACCATTCCTCCTTACAAAACATCTCCAGATCAGTTAGGTTTGATGGTTGCCGAGCATGGACAGCCCGCTTCAAATCACTCCACAGATGTTAAATGATATTCAGATCTGGGGACTGGGATGGCCATTCCAGAACATTGTACTTGTTCTTCTGCATAAATGCCTGAGTAGATTTTGAGCAGTGTTTTGGGTCGTTGTCTTGTTGAAATATCCAGTGTAACTTCAACTTTGTGACTGATTCCTCAACATTATTCTCAAGAATCTGCTGATATTGATTGAAATCCATGCAACCCTCAACTTTAACCAGATTCCCAGTACCGGCACTGGCCACACAGCCCCCACAGCATGATGGAACCTCCACCAAATTTTACTGTGGGTAGCAAGTGCTTTTTTTGGAACGCTGTGTTCTTTTGCTGCCATGCATAACGCCTCTTGTTATGACCGAATAAATCTTTGTTTCATCAGTCCATGGCACCTTATTCCAAAATGAAGCTGGCTTGTCCAAATGTGCATTTGCATACCTTAAGCGACTCCGTTTGTGGCGTGTGTGCAGAAAACGCTTCTTTCGCATCACTCTCCCATACAGCTTCTCCCTGTGCAAAGTGAGCTGAATTGTTGAACGATGCACAGTGACACCATCTGCAGCAAGTTGATATTTTAGGTCTTTGGAGGTGGTCTGTGGGCTGTTTTTGACCATTCTCACCATCCTTTGCCTTTCCAATATTTTATGTGGCCTGCCACTTCTGGCCTTAACAAGAACTGTGCCTGTGGTCTTCCATTTCCTCACTATGTTCCTTACAGTGGACACTTACAGCTTATATCTCTGCGATAACTTTTTGTAGCCTTCCCCTAAACCAGTGGTTCTCAACTCCGGTCCTCAGGACCCACCAACAGGCCAGATTTTAAGTATTACCTTGGGGAGATGCAGACTAGAATACTGCAATCACTGAGCAGTAAATTATATCACCTGTGATGTATTTCAGTTATCCTGCAAATCTGGCCTGGTAGTGGGTCCCGAGGACAGGAGTTGAGAACCACTGTCCTAAACCATAATGTAGAACAATCTTTGTTTTCAGGTTATTTGAGAGTTGTTTTGAGGCCCCCATGTTGCCACTGTTCAGAGGGGAGTCAAAGAGAACAACAACTTGCAATTGGCCACCTTTAATAACTTTTCTCATGATTGGATGCACCTGTCTATGAAGTTCAAGGCTTAATGAGCTCACCAAACCAATTGTATATTCCAATTAATCAGTGCTAAGTAGTTACAGGTATTCAAACAACAAAATGACAAGGGTGCCCAAATTTCTGCACCTGTCTAATTACGTTTTGATGCATATTGCACATTTTCTGTTAATCCAATAAACCTCATTTCACTACTGAAATATTACTGTGTCCTTCAGTTATTTGATAGGTCAAAATTAAATTGCTGATCCAAACACCCAAATATTTATAAATGACAATCATGGAAATTGTCAGGGGTTCCTAAACTTTTGCATACAACTGTACATACATCATGATAATTAGACAGTATTGTAGCAAGCATAAAAGGTATATAGCTAATGACCATAATCTCTTGACGTTAAAGCACTCGACGCATTTCGTGGAGCTTGTGCACTCATCAGGAGTATCGTACAAGAGGTGTCTATAGGTGTAAATAGAAGATGTAATTAAGTAGCATGTCATGATAGATAGTTTTCCAATCAAAAGGGGGGCCTATGAGGAGCGATCAGCCCCTTAACTAACATGTTAGCTTGAGGGCAGCACCAAGCCCAGCACCCAAGTTAGGGAGTGTCGGTGCCCCAAAGTTAGGCAGAAACAGAAACCCCAGTCCGGGGGCGGGGGGGGGCAGCCAGACCAGCCATGTGTCCCATGAAGTACCATAGTGGGTGATTTTGTATCAAAGTACATTGAATCTAAATGAGGTATAAACATATATGTGTAAAAATAATATTGTTTAAACAGAGTATGGGAAGATAAGTCCCATAAGTGACCATGGGACATGCACCAAAGTATAATAAAAGGCTGAGGGAGAAAAGTGATAGATAAAGGTAAAGGTAAACACCCGTGATGTGATGATCGGTAACAACAGCAAACATAGGTGTAGAATAAAAAGTAGGGAGCAAATGGAGTCCTATATAACTTACATGTGAATCAGCAAGAGGTGGGGAGAATAGCAGTGCAGTGATTCACTGATGGTGGTGATGTGAAGAGTGATCAGTGGGCTGGAACTGGATGCCTATAACCCGGATTGAGGGCGGGTCCCTGCCAATGTCATGCGGACGCCATAAACACGAGGTGGGTGCGGGTATGTGCCGCATCCGGTGTGAAGCGCCGGAAGTAAACACAGGCCCGCCCACAGATCAGGAGGAGGTGGGGCAGGAGAGCACTATCACACATCGCAGCCCCGGGGATGGACAGGAGCCCTGCAGACCCCTACTTGATGGCATGGGCAGGCTGCTGCATAGGAATAAAATGGGAAAAATGTGTTATTGGTTGGAAAAGGTATGCTGGTCACATGAATAAATGGTATTGAGCATCTGTGGGGCATTCTCAAATGGAAGGTGGAGGAGCGCAAGGTCTCTAACATCCACCAGCTCCGTGATGTCCTCATGGAGGAGTGGAAGAGGACTCCAGTGGCAACCTGTGAAGCTCTGGTGAACTCCATGCCCAAGAGGGATAAGGCAGTGCTGGAAAATAATGGTGGCCACACAAAATATTGACACTTTGGGTCAAATTTGATAATTTTCACTTAGGGGTATACTCACTTTTGTTGCCAGCGGTTTAGACATTAATGGCTGTGTTTTGAGTTATTTTGAGGGGACAGCAAATGTACACTGTTATACACACTGTACACTCGCTAATTTACATTGTAGCAAAGTGTAATTTGTTCAGTGTTGTCACATGAAAAGATATAACAAAATATTTACAAAAATGTGAGGGGTGTACTCACTTTTGTGAGATACTGTATGTGGGCTGTGGGATTTAAGATATTGGAACACCAGTGATCTCTTAATGGGAGAATTCAGTCCCCTGGTGTTCCATGATAAAATATTAAAGGTAGACATAAGGGCAAACATAAACATAGGGAGCAGGATTGTAAAATCCACCCAGGCGAGAGTAAAGAAGCACAGCATAATTGAGTCAAAAAGCACATTTGCAATTGGACATGAAGTAATGCAGTAAATAATGAACATTAACATTGGAAATGCAAGGGCCCCTATCGGGCAACAACCCCCCCCGCCCCACCCTTCCCCCCAAAACCGGGGAGGGTTTCCATACCCAAAAACAAAACCCCAATCAGTTCACCTGCTGCAAAAGGGGGAACTGTGCAAGAGGCAAGTCTCTCCCCACCGGATTATGTCCCGGGGGGGTGTGAGCAGACAAAACAGTCCCCAGTCCCATCAGTCTCCGCTGAGTCAGCAAAAAATGATTTGAGGGATACATATAACCAGGATCAATAAAAAACAGAAGGGGTATAGTTCTCCATCAACAGGCACAGTGTAAGATCCAGCTCCAGGATGGAGCTCTGAGAATAAAAGCTGTCTGATCCCATAGGAAAACTCTATGCAATGTTCTTAGCTAGTGTTCTCCCCAAGCTTGTCACTCATCCACCATGGTCTCCCCTTGTAGAAGACAGAAACTCCTACGAATATCCCAAGGCTTAGATAGAATGGGATGTACAGGTAAATCTGTGTGGCATCCTAAGGAGCAGTGGCAATCAAACAAGACTGCTGGGAGGTGACAAAGCCTTTGGTCACATAGAATGTGTACAATCAGTTTAAAAAGCAAGTTTCCATGGTGGAGGCAATTCAAAATGAGGACGGCCTGCCTCCCGACTTCCAAAATGGGGCCGCGGCGGCCCGTGTTCGAGCAAGACAGACAGAAGGAAGCGGGTAAGAATCTGCCTAAAACTCCTAAAACAATGGGGAAAGAGCCGCCCAAAGACATGCTTTATTACATTCAGAAACTGAACGGCCTGGCGGAACACCAATCGTGGGATGAACTGGAAAATACCCCGCACATTTTTCATATAACACCACGGGCATTATGTTAGAACTAGTTGAGTTTTACTCTGAGCTCTATATGTCAAAACAGGGGTATACCACAGATGAATTGGAAAATTATTTGCGGGGAATCGAGCTCCCCTGCCTGTCTGAGTCTCAGAGCCAACTATTAGACTCCCCTATCTCCATTCAGGAGATCCAAGCAGCAGCTAATTCTTTCCCCAACTCTAAGGCCCCAGGAACTGATGGTATCCCAAATGAAGTGTACCGACAATATGGAGATATTATCCTACCACATCTTCTGACCACACTCAATGCTACCAGAGAAGCCCAGAAACTCCATGTATCCATGTCCCAAGCTAATATAGTCCTCATACTCAAACCAGGCAAAGGCCCCCCAGATCTGGGTTCTTATAGACCCATCTCTTTATTACAAACTGATATTAAAATCCTAGCCAAAGTGTTAGCTCTGAGACTCAACAAGGTAATTTCAGACATTATCCATCCGGATCAATCCGGATTCATTCCAGAGAGGTCCACAGCCATCAATCTGCGTAAGCTACAAACGATCACTGTTCCAAGGACTAATAAACCTTGTGTGGATCAGGTGTGCTGGCTGTCAAGGTGGTGCTGGCTAGCAGAGCAAGGGAACAGCTGATGAGAATAAAGGTTGGACAGCTCACTAATCCGATTCCAATGCTTTATTGAATAAAAGGTACAAAGCAGCTCAACAGACGAACTACTGGTCCCAGCTAACATGTTTCACACCTTGGGCTGGTGCTTACTCATAGCATGACCAAACACACTGTATCTAGTACATATATACACCCACAAATGGACACTAATGAATACATTGAATAATTGATTAATTGAAACATTAATGAAAGCAATAGCACATGAGTGAGGATCAATCACCCACAAGTATGAATCAGGGATGGATGTCATAAAATATGGAAATAAACATAAAAATAATAATCATAACCACAATTGCTCATGATAATCATAAACCGAACATCATTCAAAGCAAATTAAACTCCAGTGGGGAACATGGGTAGATGAATGAAGAGCACCTAATGAACAATCGTGGACCTACGCGGTCCTAAACAGACAAGACCACTATGTGAGACTGTCATTAACCCGTTCCTCCTGGAGACTGAATATAACCAAATACCAATATATATTGTCCAGTGTATGTAGGGTGTGTATATAAAGATGCAGCTTGAGGCAATAAAAAGCGAGCTCATAACATGTAGGAATAAAAGAGAAAACACTAAATCACTATAAAATAAACAAAATATAGAGACCCAAGTTAGCCTCAAATATGTATGTTAAAACGATCCACGTATCGTGTAGTGCGTGGAGCCGATTACCGGATTCACAACACTACGCGACATACAGGGAAAGGCATTAGGTGAACGGCATAAATGGATAACTATTGACACACCTTGCGACCACCCAAATTGTGAAAACCACATAGGGGGGAAAGTTACTTCATTAAGTGTATCAAAAATATATAAATTAGAAACCCATTGCACTGTCATTCTCCCAGAGAGATTGTATAATCAATTGCAGAACCACTATGACGCCTACATACAGATGTCATGAAACAAAGCCACAGAGCCCAAAAAAAAAGGGGGGGGGCCCAAAAGGAAGGCAGCAGGAAGACAAAAAAAAAAAAGAGAAGAAAAATGAAAA
>BLSH010392495.1:363004-377646 GCA_018402905.1 Glandirana rugosa
CGGAAAAGATATCGACGACCCGTCGGTTAGTTGTTCGAAAAGTGATCAAACGGGAATCTTCGGTAGTGTCGGTACGGATGATTACCGTACGGCAAACTAGTGAAAAGCTTGTTGATTGGCTGCCCAGCAGCTATAGAAAAGGCGCAAAAAATACCCGAATACCGAACCTGATCCCGGACTTTTTTTTTAATGTCCGGGATCGGGTTCGGGGCACAGACACCCCAAAGTCCAGTATGATCCCGAATTTTACAGTCCGGGTTTGCTCAACTCTAAATAACCATGTTAGTTGTATACACCTGGGAGGATACTCTGTAATATAACTGAGATTGGGGGCAGGAGGCATAAACCACTGAATGGATTATGACACATGGCTTAATGTTGTACCTGACTATGTACCTATGCGGAGAGAACTGTAATTTATCCTGAATCTGTGCCGATTGTAAACTTGCATTGTAATTCTCAATAAAATCCATTTTTGAGAAAAAAACAAAACAAAATGCAGTAGCTTTGACTTGGGGAGTAGTCAAAGGCTCAGTCAACTGTATAACAAGGTATTAATGTGGTTAAACTCACATGTCTTCCTGTCAGTGAGCTGGTGGCAAAGATTCCAGCCAGGTGGAAGCCTCTCTGGGTGAAGCGGAAAAACATGTGGTCTCACCATCTTGAACTCGTAAATGGGCATGGAACAACACACTATAACGAATGTTGTGGGCTCTCATAGCCGCCTTGACTTGGTCGAACGACTTCCGCAGCTTTTGTGTTTCCACTGACTAATCTGGGAAGACTGGTATTTTGCCATTTTGATAACGCAGGTCCCAGTGGCTCTGGATGCCCGGGGAATTTAATCCTGGTCCCGAAAGTTGAGCAGGTGCAGAATTAAAGTGCGCAGAGGAGCTCCAGGCAGTCCCGGCTTAGGCGGGACTCAGTGAGCTCTCTCTACTACATAATGAGGAGAGAAGTGGGCATCAGGAAGGATGGTGCTAAATAAATCTTCTACAAAGCTTGTCGGGTTCTACCCCTCGGTCCCCTCAGCCAGCCCCACAATATGGAGGTTATTCCTCCTATTTCTATTTTCAGCATCTTCTGCGCAATATTCAAGCCCCTTTACCCCTCGTCTGTAGAGTGCGGAGGGCTGCTGAGTGTTCATTGGCAAGGTCCTCAACATTGCTGACCCGTTGTTCGATCTCCATCACTTTGGAATGCAGTCTGTCCAAGTCCTTCCGCAGGAGACCGACATCCAGCTGAACGGCCTCAATTTTAGCGGTATGGGTGGACTGGCAGGTAGCTATGGCCGCCATCACATCGGCCCGCCATGGTGGTCGGGAGTCCGCCGGCTCCATGGGGCCTGTCTGTGAGGCCTTGTGGGACTTACGTGTGGAGCGGGTCTCCACGTGGGGAGAAGTAGGCCCCAACTCTTCCTCTGAGATCACCGGGAAATGGAGCTTCTTCCCCTTACCGGAGTAGGCGCTGGATGATCTGTGTCACATCCAGAATCAGGGAGGGTGAGATCGGCTACTGTAGGTGGGCTGAATCCGGGGAACAGCGGAGATCTCGACGGAGCTCAGAGAGAAAGCAGCTGCTCACAGCGCCATCTTGGCCACACCCCCCGTAATGAAATGTTTAACCACTTCCCGCGCAGCCTATAGACAAATGACGGCCGGGCGGTGGTTCAGTTATCCTGACTGGATGTCCATTGACGTCTTTCAGGATAACCCGTGATCGCGCACCCATGGGGGCGCAGATCGCGGCGATCGGTGGTCACTCTGACTCACCGCATTGCCGATCACAGTAAAGAGCTTCCACCGTAAGCTCTTTACCCACGTGATCAGCCGTGACCAATCACGGCTGGTCACAGTGTAAACAGGAAGAGCCATGTATCGGCTTTTCCTCTACTCGCGTCTGCAGACATGAGCAGAGGAGAGCCGATCAGTGTCTCTCCTGATAAGGGAGGTCTGCACTGAATGTTTATCAGCACAGCCCCACCTTAGGATTGCCACCCATTTCCACCGGGGAGCCCGCCCAGGGACCACCAAGGAGAGCCTACCCAGGACCACTAGGGAGACGACCAGGGAGCCCATCCTGACCACCAGGGAGCGCACCCTAGTGCCCCCTATCAGTACCCAGTGCTGCTTATCTGTGCCCATCTGTGCTGCATATCAGTGCCTGTCAGTACTGCTTATCAGTGCTGCATATCAGTGCCTGTCAGTACTGCTTATCAGTGCCACCTATCAGTGATGCATATAAGTAGCTCATCATCAGTACCACCTCATCAGTGCCGCCTCATCAGTGCCAATCAGTACTGCCTCATCAGTGCCCGTCAGTGTAGCCTCATCAGTGATGGAGAAAATGTACTTATTTACAAAGTTTTGTGACAGAAACAGAGAAAACCTTTTTTTTTTTTTTTTAATTTTCGGGCTTTTTTTATTGGTAGCACAAAAATAAAAACCACAGAGGTGATCAAACACCACCAAAATAAATCTATATTTGTGAGAACAAAATAATAACAATTTTGTTTGGGTACAGCATTGCATGACCGTGCAATTGTCATTCAAAATGTGACAGCACTGAAAGCTGAAAATTGGTCTGGGCGGGAAGGGGGGTAAGTGTCTCTTATTGAAGTGGTTAATCACGTAACAGGGATAAATTACTTTGTTTTTTTAATTACAGATACTCAACATAGTGCATTTTGAACTGGAGGACAGCGGTGAAAATGAAGCCAATTATATACCAGAGAAAAATAAAGGCCAGGAGCCTCTAGAAGTACATTTCAACAAACCCTTCATTCTTGTATTCTTTGAAGGGACCACAAAGGCGTTGATACTACTTGGAAGAATTGTAAATCCACTTAACATCATTTAATATTTGTTATATATGGGTCAAAAGACAAATATGATAACTGTTTTTGTTATTCATATCAAAAAAGTTTTAAATTAAAGCATATCTACACCCTAAAATAAATATGTAATATATTGTACCTTACAAGTTTTAAAATGTGGTGGCTGTATTAGTATTCTTTTGCTTTTTTAACCTGCTGATCCTGTGAATAACACACCTGTCCCTTTGGAGGAAGCAGTGGTTGCCATCCAGGCTGGGTTTTAATTATGTCTGCCTTTGTACATAAATGGGGACTAGAGGTCCTTCTTGCTATCCAGCTAACACAAAGTGACAAGGACACTGCATTTTGGCAAGATCAGCAGTTATTTTTCTGTACTTGCTGAAAAGTGAAAACTAATGTGCACCACATCTAAGGATTAATAAGATGTAATAAATTACATTTTCCTTCTTGGGTAAGTTATACTTTAAGTAGTTTTAGTCATTAGTTAAACAACCTACTTTTGTACAAAAGATGTGTAATTAAAATAGGCTTTCCTAGACCTAAACAGGAAAACTGTGCTTAAATAGTTTTATCAGGGTTTTAGGTAAAATAATTCCCCAAATATATTTCTGTCAGGAGAATTATCATGAAAAATAACTAAAACATTGGGTAGCGCAAGCAATTAATCATATTTTAAAGTGTAACCTGTAAGAAAAAAATAGGTATTAAAAAAATGAATATGGATAAAGGGAGTAACAATTGCAGGTTATACTGGCCTGACATGAGTGCTTGGGTTGAATATTTGCACATACAATTAAATTTATCATATTTGTTCATTTTCCCAAAGCTCAACTCCATGAAAATGAAAAAAATCACTCTTGCAGTAAGAGGAATAAGGAGACAATACTTACCTTAATCCTCCTTCCAGCAGGGTCCCTCCAGCGGTCAGACCGGTCCCCCACAGCCCTTCTGTAAATTGTGCTCTGCTTCAGTCACAATCCAGCCTCCAAAATGTACAATACAGGGTTAATGTCCCTGCATTGTATGTGATGACACAAGGATGAGCCAACAGTTCAGAGCTGCCGACAGTTCAGAGCTTCCGGCAGAGGAGGAGAGCGCTGAAACCGGCTAGAGCAGGGAGACAGGTAAGTAATACTGCCTCTTCTGGAAATCCCTAGACATAAAAGCAAATAATCCTTGCAGTGTCTGGGAAATCCCATTGCAAGGGTGTATATTTTTTTGGGGAGTTGGCTTTAATGGCTTCTGTATTTCTTTTTCAACTTGTTTTAATGATCTTCGAATTTAAAAGTAGTCCTACAGTAAAAGCAGCCTTCTACCAACATTACATAATAATTGGGGGAAAAAATTCACTCTTTGTATGGTCAGTGTGGTATATTGTATATACAGTATCTCACAAAAGTGAGTACACCCCTCACATTTTTGTAAATATATCTTTTCATGTGACAACACTGAAGAAATGACACTTTGCTACACTGTAGAGTAGTGAATGTACAGCTTGTATAACAGTGTAAATTTGCTGTCCCCTCAAAATAACTCAACACACAGCCATTAATGTCTAAACCGCTGGCAACAAAAGTGAGTACTCCCCTAAGTGAAAATGTCCAAATTGGGCCCAAAGTGTCAATATTTTGTGTGGCAAACATTATTTTCCAGTACTGCCTTAACCCTCTTGGATATGGAGTTCACCAGATCTTCACAGGTTGCCACTGGAGTCTTCTTCCACTCCTCCATGAGGACATCACGGAGCTGGTGAACGTTAGAGACCTTGCACTCCTTCACCTTCCGTTTGAGGATGCCTAACAGATGCTCAATAGGGTTTAGGTCTGGAGACATGCTTGGCCAGTCCATCACCTTTACCCTCAGCTTTTTTAGCAAGGCAGTGGTCTTCTTGGAGATGTGGTTGGGGTCGTTATGTTGGAACACTGCCCTGTGGCCCAGTCTCCGAATGGAGGTGATCATGATCTGCTTCAATATGTCACAGTACATGTTGGCATTCATGGTTCCCTCAATGAACTGTAGCTTCCCAGTGATGGCAGCACTCATGCAGCCCCAGACCACCACCATGCTTGACTGTAGGCAAAACACACTTGTCTTTGTACTCCTCATCTGGTTGCCACCACACACGCTTGACACCATCTGAACCAAATAAGTTTATATTGATCTCATCAGACCACAGGGCATGGTTCCAGTAATCCATGTCTTTAGTCTGCTTGTCTTCAGCAAACTGTTTGCGGGCTTTCTTGTGCATCATCTTTAGAAGAGGCTTCCTTCTGGGACGACAGCCATGCAGACCAATTTGATGCAGTTTGCGACATATGGTCTGAACACTGACAGGCTGACCCCCCACCCTTCAACCTCTGCAGCAATGCTGGCAGCACTCATATGTCTATTTCGTAAAGACAACCTGCGGATATGATGCTGAGCATGTGCGCTCAACTTCCTTGGTGGACATGGTGAGGCCTGTTCTGAGTGGATCCTGTCTTGTTAAACCGCTGTATGGTCTTGGCCACCATGCTGCAGCTCAGTTTCAGGGTCTCGGCAATCTTCTTATAGCCAGGCCATCTTCATGTAGAGCAACAATTCTTTCTTTCAGATGCTCAGAGAGTTCTTTGCCATGAGGTGCCATACTGAACTTCCAGTGACCAGTATGAGAGAGTGGGAGGGATAACAACAAATTTCACACACCTGCTCCCCAGTCACACCTGAGAGCTTGCAACACTAACAAGTCACATGACACCGGGGAGGGAAAAAGGCTAATTAGGCCCAATTTGTACATTTTCACTTAGGGGTGTACTCACTTTTGTTGCCAGTGGTTTAGACATTAATGGCTGTGTGTTGAGTTATTTTGAGGGGGCAGAAAATTTACACTGTTATACAAGTTGTATACTCACTACTTTACATTGTAGAAAAGTGTCATTTCTTCAGTGTTCTCATATGAAAAGATATAATAAAATATTTACAAAAATGTGAGGGGGTGTACTCACTTTTGTGAGATACTGTATACACACACACACACACTATATGTATTATATTCTTTCACCATCATGATATGAATAATGTGATTGTAGCCATATTATTGTACCAACAATACAGTAGAGTACTGTAAATGGTAGTTTATTTGTACTAACAATAGGATGTTTGTGCCTACTTTAAAATCCTTATCACGAAGTACATTGAAGAGCTGACAGAGCTGACATCTGCTTTCTGACCACTGAGTTATACCTTCCCCTTCAGGAGTAGGACACTAGGCAAAAAAAACAAACCCCCCATCTGTGCTATAGGCAGCTCAGTTATTCAGAAAGCAGTACACAGAGAACAACTGGTCATAGACAAAGGACAATTAATCACAGGGGGGAGCTCCATGCTCTTCAATGAACTCATAAAAAAAAAGGATTTTACAAGCTCCATGGGCAGGGCCCTCCTATTCCTTCTGTATTGAACTGTATTGTAATTGTACTGTCTCCCTTTATATTGTAAAGCACTGCACAAACTCTCCTTTAGATTGTAAGCTCCATAAGCAGGGCCCTCATATTCCTTCTGTATTCAACTGTACTGTAATTGTCCTGCTATATTGTAAAGTGCTGTTGGCTTTAGCTAAATCCTGTATAATAATAATAATGATGATATAATAATAATAATTTTACAGTTAAAGTCATCGAAGGGCACAACGAGATATGATCTCTGACCATTGGGATCTTCCAAAGTAGTGACAACCAAGGAGTGAGAAAATTAAACCACTCCCCCAAAACAAAAAAGAACCATTATTTACACGCAAACCTGCGCTATGGCACACCCACTCAAGTAGCTGTAGCTAGTCAATAGATGACCCACTAATGAGTTAATACAAATACATGCTATGAGTATATATATATTTTTTTTTCTGTAAAAAGAAAGTGCAGTGTGCGTTAAACAATACAAACAATAAACAACATGTCCAATATAAAACAAAGTGCTTAATGCAAAATGGTAAAATAAACTATTCATATATGGAGGTTTCCTCCATCCCTCCTCATCAATTTCACAATTGGTTAAATCTTCCTCTTCCACATGAATCAATAAAGTGTCTAGTGCTGAAAAGTGCTATGTGTCCTTATTTGTGCAGTTGTTCAAATGTGGAGGTTTCCATAATCTCTCCTCAATCAACATCCACTGGTGAAGCTTACACTTACATGAGAAAGATTCGTCAGTGGGATCTTTATGAATAATTGCTTATATAAGCTCATTGAGCACTTTGTTTTATATTGCACATGTTGTTTATTATTTTGTTTATTGTATTGTTAAAGTGAATGTAAACCCTCACATATACCCAGTGAAGTGAACAGCCTCAGGTGATACACAAAGATGAAACAAATCTCCCTACATAAATTTTACATACATATCTGCTGTCTTCAGCTTGCTATATTCTTTAGAAAGTGCACATTGTGTTAGAGATTTTCTCTTCCTGTTCAGTACTGGGAGTGGATTCTTGGCATACAGCCAAGACAGCTGATTGGTGGAAAGGCACACCACCCACTCCACATAAGCAAAGGGAGGAAGGAATGTGCAGAGCTGTGCTGTGATTAGCTCTCTGCTAATCTATTTCTAGCAACCTCCCTCAACACAAATTTCAGGCTGGTTTTATCTCGGTTGACGGAGAACTTGTCATAAGTTATCATGCTGATAACAGAAGAATGGAGCAGCAGAAACACACGGGACTTAGGGCTTTGGAGAAAGATAAGAAAACACTAGAGATAGATGTGCCCAGGTCAAATTTCATGAGTCAGGATTGCATCCATTTTAAATGCACGCTGCGCTTTATTTTTACAAAAAAGGTACATATATGTTCATAGTGCTGAATTTGTATTAACTCAGAAAAAGAACCATGCAAACGAAGAGATGCATACGCTTCAAATAAGATGCAAACATCCCCCATTTGAGAGGTTCCCCTGGTTGAGTAAAAATTAAGGGACAATGTCAGATAAGTGAATCTCATAAGGCTGTCTGTTGCTGCTTTCCAGGTGTCATATAATAGGGGGCACCCATCAGTGCACCGCACACCAGGGACATGCGGTGAGGTCAGTGGCTGGTGAGGCACTGGCTAGTATCAGAGCCAGATACACACAGGTTACATATTCACAAGTTACGTATTCGATTCTCACTGTGCAAATACCGTATGACATTAAAAAATGCAGTGACCACCATTTTATTCCCTAGGATGTCTGCTAAATATATATATATATATATATATATATGTAATGTTTGGGGGTTCTGAGTAATTTTCAAGGAAAAAAATTATGATTTTTACATGTAGGAGAGTAGTTAATTACCATAAGTAATATACAAATAATTATTATATATCGTTTTTAAGGTAATTTACTATATTTTCAAAAACTGTACTCAAGCAGGTGGCTTAACAGACAAATTACTAAGTTTGAAGTTATAACTTCAAACTAGTAATTTTACAATAAATACATAATAAATTATTATGTTATAACATATAGCACAATGATATATTATTTAACTTGATTAAAAAAGTACCCTTTCAACAGCAGCAGATTCTCCCTCTTAACTGTGTGAGAAAAAATGTGATTACTCTATGGGTAAACCTTATACCCATAAACCCATGTTTTTTCCTTGTAGTTAAGAGGGCTGGGCTGGAAGGGAGCATTTGTCTTTTAGACATGCTCCCTTCTATGACACTGCAGCATTTTTATTGGACAACTTGGACAAATGGTGCTTTACCATTGGTCCAAGGCTCCAAGCTGTCCATTGAGCTCAGTGCCTCTGGCAAGAAGTCAGAGGCACTGTGAGCTCATCCTCTCAGTCTGCTGCAAACAGCGTGTGCCAGCTTGTATTTAAGTTTATGAAAGTTTTTATTTGAAATGAATATACATATACATTCTGCCAGCTTGTATTTAAACTGGCTGTGCTGTATGTAGCTTCTGACAGAGTACGCAAGGATCTTTGTATCTCCGGAACCATAGGTGACCACCGGTGGGGTGGGACTTCGGCTACCTACCCCCCCCAAATTTGGGTCTCTGTGACCCCAGGTCGCCGAGCTATGACCCTCGAAGCGCGATCTTTTTTTTTTATGTTCATGGCTCTGCCTCCCCTGACTGCACGTCCCTGCCGCACACTCACAGGGACTGCAAAATATATACCCAGTGACAACCAGATGGGGAAATGTCTGTAATAGAAAATGATGGAGATTCCAATTGAAAGGTTGGTATATAAACCAAACTGAATATATCAAACAAAGAGAATAAATTAAATCCTCGGAGTATGATAAACATGGTGTGATAGACTCACCTGTTGCAGAGACTTTTGGAGGGGACTGAATGCTAGCCTCTTGCCTACTAATTATGGGCCCTAGTTTGTTAAGGGAAAACTTTTGTTTCAGCTCCCCATGCCCTCTTATGTCTAAGTCACCCTGTGTCTATTAGGGGCACAGGGTGACTGAGCAAATAATGGACAACTACTATTACTTAAATAGGACAGTATATTTATCCACAATATCTCCCAGGAAATATATAAAGACTATTCCTGGTTTGTTTTATTCAGAACTACATGTTAATTGAAAGAGCTGGTCACAGGTCTCTAGGAATGTGTAGGAGCTGAACAGCTCCTGCTATAGTCTGTTGTCTACTAGGCTGAGGAGGGGGGAGATCACGGTTTGCATTGTTAATTGTAAGTAGGTCTCCTGCTATTGTTTGAAGGTTTGTTTTGTTTATACTTATGGTAATGTGTATTGTCCGTAGTTAGCATGAAGGCTGACCTGCAATGTGACATTTGAGTCATCCAGGTGGTTAAGGATCCTCTGTGATGGGATTAGCCATGAGTCAGTGCCTCGTTAGCTAAACCATTGTGTGATGTTTTGGATAAATATTTGGGTTCTTGTGAATGTAGGGAACTGACATACTTTTCTTACGTGTATAAAAACCTGTATCATTGTCCAATAAATCATTCCATGTTCCAGCTTTGCAACTGAGCTAGTCTCGCCTGGTTCTTGGTTACAATATGTGGCTTTAATATCTGAAGGTCTAGACTGGAGCAAGCAGTATACTGATGGAAGCACTCAAGCGGAGTGCAATGGGGTTCCGTGACACATGTCAAATGGACAAAAAAGCGAGGGTAGGAGATTTGTTAAAAAGTACCAATGTAGTAGCAACAAACAAAATAGATACTCAAATAGTGAAAGAAATGTAAACATTGAAAAAAGGGCGTGGGAGTAAAGGGACCTATACAGAAGTATACAACTGGGAAAGGTGCTTACCAAAAATTCAGTAGTGTGTGGCAACCTTCCTGTGTGCAATCAGCCAGAGAAGGACAATGCCATCTCTCATTGCCTATTTACAGTAGTGGATAGCACCACTTTGGCCCCAATAGGTCAGGGTAGGGATACCAATTGGCCACCCCACACATGTACAGTGCCTTGAAAAAGTATTCATTCCCCTTGAAATTTTCCACATTTGGTCCTGTTACAACCAAAAACGTAAATGTATTTTATTGTGATTTTATGCGATAGACCATCACAAAGTGGCACATAATTGTGATGTGGCAGGAAAATGATAAATGGTTTTCAAATCTTTTTACAAATAAATATCTGAAAAGTGTGGCGTGCATTTGCTTTCAAATATTTTTGTTTAACCACTTCCGCCCCGGAAGGATTTACCCACTTCCTGACCAGGCCATTTTTTGCGATATGGTACTGTGTCGCTTTAACTGACAATTGTGCGGTTGTGCAACGCTGTACCCAAACAAAATTGTGGTCCTTTTTTTCCCACAAATAGAGTTTTCTTTTGGTGGTATTTGATCACCTCTGTGTTTTTTATTTTTTGCACTGTAAACAAAAAATTTGTGACAATTTTGAAAAAAAAAATAAAAATTTTACCTTCTGTTATAATACATATCCAAAAAAAAAAACAAAAAAAAAAACGAATGTATTCATCAGTTTAGGCCAATATGTATGCTACTACATATTTTTGGTAAAAAAAAATCCCAATAGGTGTATATTGACTGGTTTGCGCAAAAGTTATCGCGTCTACAAACTACGGAATGGATTTATGAACTTTACGTTTTCAATATGTTCATTGGATATACAAACACAAAATAAGATAACACATCTAGTTCCGGCCTGCAAGGCCTAACAAGAACAAAGGGTGAAAATATGAGATTAGTACTAAAGCATTATATTATCAACCATCTTACGTAACTAACTGCGATTAGACAATAATAAAGTTGCTATCAGAGCCAAGACAGAAGCTTTATACTGTATCTCCTTGTGGACATTAAAATGAACATTGTTAAAGACAGTACAGAGAAATGTGGAGGTCGTGAGGGTCCAACCAGGGGCGTAACGATAGGGGTTGCAGGGGTTGCGATTGCAACCGGGCCCCATGCTCCAGGGGACCCGTGTGCCTCCCTTGTACACCTGGATAAGAGGGATAGTGGGGGTGGCATTTAGAGGAACCAATCTCCCCCATTTCCCTCCTATCCAGTTTACTTGTCTTCTGCTGTTCCCAGGGTCCCTGTGTGCTTCCCTGGTCCCATCCTTTCTCCTGCCGGCTGCTGTAGGAGATGTGTCATGCTGGAGAGATAGGAACGGGTCTGTAAATTTGTAATTTACCGGCTCCTTCCTTTTCTGAATGGACAGAGTCAGTGATTGGTGCCAATTGGTTCATTCATAACTGAAGCATAGTAAACTTTTTACTATACTTCCATTGCTGAATGAATGGGAGGCTCGGTACTCAACTATTCCTGTCCATTCATTCTGTGCAGCTGAGGTTACAATGATGGAGATTGAGGGCTGAGGTTTGTTTAGACCCCTGATATCTCATCAAAGCCCCCCAACAGAGCTCCTGAAAAAAAATGTAAAAAATAATAAAAATACAATTGTAAAATAAATAAAATGAAATGGTAAATAATACAATTAAAATAAAAAGTAAAAACTACTGACACCAGTGAGGGAACTATCAGAATTGCAAAAGTTGCAATTGCGACCGGGCCCTGGCATTTCACCTCCATGGGGAGGCCTGAATATGGCAGTAAGGGGGCCCACTGCAGAACTTGTGAATGGGGCCCTTCTGCAGTACCATAGTAAAGAGACCCGTGATGGGAATAAAGGGCCCCAGGATCAGAGGGAAGAAGGAAGGGCACTGGCCAGGGGTCAGGGGGCCCTTTATAATTTCTTGCACCGGGGCCCTGAAGGTTCTAGTTACGCCTCTGGGTCCAACCAAGTCCCCCACATCACCCCTATGGGTTCACGCTGTGGGCTAGGAGACCCCAACCAGGGTAGATGGGTAAGGAGAAACCCAACCCTTCCTCCGCTCCCCGCTCAGACAAAACGAAGAGGGATAGGAGGTACCTCTACTCTGTGTCTTAACTCAGCCATATTTTGTTTAAATGTTTGAGGCATTTACAGTCAAATCAAACTTTGTTGTCCATTAGTCAATATAAAACATTACATAAGCGATGGCAAAAATGTCAAAGTCTTTTCACCCGTAATTTCAATGTGTAGAAAAGAAAAGAGGGAAAAGTAAAGAGGATAGAAAGCCAGAAGTGAAGAACTGAACTTCCAAGAGGTTCCATTTAGGGAGGTTTGCGTCCTCGATAAAGCGGCACCTTGAGGTAACCTGCCCAGGGTTCCCAGATTGACTCAAAAAGTTGAACTTTATCTTGGAGCTTGGCCACAATTTGTTCCTCCAGGAATTTGTAATTCAGGAAATTTTCCTTTTAGCTGCTGGAATTGAAACTGAGGATTTCTTCCAGGCCCCTGTGATTGTAATTTTTGCTCCTAGGAGCATGAAAAAGATCAAGGTCTGAGTGTGTTTAGGTATTTTTTCCACCGTGTGGTTCAGAAATGCGATTGCAGGCTCCTGAGGAACAGCTATCCCTGTAACTTTCCATATTAATTGGAAAAATTGGTTCCAATAGTCTCTAATACGGGGACAAGACCACCATGTTTGGTACATGGAACCAACAAAGTTGCATCCCCTGTAGCACAGGGGGGAAGCATCTGGATAGAACATGGCCAATCTGGTGGGTACATAATACCATCTAGTAAGGATTTTGATATTGGCTTCAATTAGAGAGATATTCATAATACCTTTGTAGGAACGTTGGAATGATTGGAACCACTTGTCCGGAGCTATGTGTATTTCCAAATCAGACTCCCAGGACTGAGCGTGAAGCTTTGTCTGCCAGGGAGGAATATATGATAGAGATACCACCCCTCTGATCCATTATATTGACACACCATTGTTCATAAATAGTAAGTCTGGGAGGTTTACGCAACCAAATTGAGTGCAGGAAGTGGGTAATTTGGAAGAATTTGAATCCCTCAATACAGATACTCCTCGTTTAACGACTTACGTGTTTAACGACCACTCAGACTTACGACGTCTCTCCCCGACCCACACAGGTCGACCGCTCGGACTTACGACCAGCTCTCCCAACCCACACACAGGACTCCCCTTCCAGCTTTCTTTATACTGTATGTACTGTTTTATGTCCTTATATACACAATACTGTAATGTAATGTGTGCTTGTACTGTATAGGGGTATTGCCCAAGCCATGTCAGCGAAAAGAAAAAGCGTGCTTGCACCTGCAGAAAGTGCTCAGAAAAAACCTCTGAAGAAGGAATCCATCCGAAATTCATTAGGTGTAATTGATTATGCTGTAAATTACTTTTTGCAATCGTTATTGTACTAATCTGTTCATGTGCAATATTCTTTACATTTATCTTGCATTATTTAATAAAATTTTGTAATTTTTAATACTGTCTACTACATTCTGGGCCTAAAAGACCCACACCCAGAGAGAGTTCTCCCATTTTTTGATTCACTTGGGATGTGGCACTATTGGTCTTCATATGGTGTGCTATTTTCATGTTTATATTTTAGGTTGGAATAACCATCCCCTCGCTTGCACCTCATAGAGGTACCCCATATTTCGTATATATATATTGATTTTTTAAATAGAACAGTAACACTGCGCTCCTTATTAACAAATATATAAAGTGATTAAAAATGGAAATAAAGCAGCTGCTATAAATATATAAAAAACTCTGAAGATCAGCTATATCCGTTATAGTGAAAGCAGCGCTAAAACTGAATATATATTGTGCAAAAAATACAAACAAAGTGCTAGTGCAAAAAGTCTCAACAGTGCAATCCTCAATGAAGTGCAAAGGTATGTCCTCCTTGAATCAAACAGCCAACTTGCTTCAAAGCTGAGTCCTTCACCTTCAATCACTTAAATGCAAAAACCAAGGTGGTAGTGCAAAAAAATCAATTGTGCAACATTGAATAAAGTGCAGGGATAAATACTCCTTAAATCGTGCAGCTATGCTGTTTTTGATAGCGTATCCTTCACCATCGGTCACCACATGCGTGTGCACACATTGGGGGCTCACCAGAGGTCAAAGATAGATAGGCTCATCTATCCAAGAATAGAGGGGGCTCATCACACAATGACCTTCCCAAGAACCGCATCCACAGGCACTCGTTCCTCTCCAGCATGTATAATCATGGGGAACAAGCAGTTAACTAAAAAAACGTGATGGTGGAACCAAAAACGTAAATTCACTAACTTCCACTTCCTGAGTCGAAACTTCGTTCAACCGACAAACTAAGTTCCTCCTGTATGGAAACGTGAAGTAACTCCTAACGTGACAACTCTGAAAAACGTGATCGTGAAACAAACATAAAAAACGTGTTATATATAAGTCAAAATCGCGACGAAAGTGATATTGCCTATATCGACTAGAAGTCTCAAAAAATATATAAATATCGTCGACGAAATAAAGGTAAAAATTAGTGAAATATA
>BLSH010392495.1:391386-401997 GCA_018402905.1 Glandirana rugosa
ACCGAGGACGATATCCCACAAGACACGACTTTTTCATGGTTAGTGTTTTTAAGGTTTGTTTTTTAGTTATATATAACACGTTTTTTATGTTTGTTTCACGATCACGTTTTTCAGAGTTGTCACGTTAGGAGTTTTTGCACTAGCACTTTGTTTGTATTTTTTGCACAATATATATTGATTTTTTGTTTGGAATTTTTGTGATTGGTACTTTTTCAGCACAGAACACCCTATAGCAGGAGCCAGGGTGACCTCTGCCAGTGGCCTTTGGTTCTGCTCTGGCAATTTGCTTGTTCGTTCTTTGTTTTTCACCAATTGTCTTGTGTACTTTCCTTCCCCTTTTACCACTTTTTCTTCCCCCCCTTTTTTCCTTTTTCATACCTTACTGGGTACATATCTGCCGTTTCCTAGCCTGACCTCTCACTCCTATTGAGTGCGCATTATGGCTTACTACACAGGAGAGGATTGGGAAAAACTAATGAGCGGCGTATTTGATGATTTTGAAAAGAAAGAACAAAAGATCTCTGATTTACATTCATTGTTTTATAAACTACAAAAAACTCTAGAAAAGAAAGTATCATACTACTGGCATGTTAAATCTTTTAGCAATTACATAAGGGAGAACATTATTCCTTTCGGTCTTCGTGTCAAAATTTCCCCTACTCTAGATGGCCTAGATGGCAGTTTCAAGGGTGAATGGGAAAAAATATTGAACTTATGTTCCAAAAGTCTAATGACCTTATTGATACAGGAATATAATTCCAGAATAAAAGCATTAGACACTGAAATCAAAGATATCAACAGCAAACTTCTCCATTTACAATCTCACCCTAATTGTCTAAAACTAAGCTAAAAGAACATATAGAACATTTCACTAAAGAAATAATTATTGCTAAAGATAAAACATTTAACAGAGATCTAGCTGCATTTTGGGAACTTCGAGCCTATAAATGGCAGGATCAATATAGACCAAATAAAAGGAAAATACAACAGGATAATTTAGATGATGTTCACTCTAACCATTCATTGGCTTCCTCTAACATGTCCTTTTCTTCACAGAAATCCACAGGCTCACGCCAAGCACAGAAAAATAAACAGCGTCCCAGAAGCGGAGGGACCCACTATAACTCGTCAAAAAAACGCACCGTGGAAACGCACTCCCCATCCACACATCCCACTCCTTCAGTATCATCAATAGGTAACACCTCCCAGCACTCGGCACCTTCTAACTATCCAATTTTTCCTCCAGGCACCAAAGGTATTTCCATTGAAACCTCTAAACATCGGGCAGATTTTTTTAGTTCCCCCCTCCAATGGGGAGCCGACAGATCACCCCGGCGTTTAGACACTAAATCGACTTCTTCACATTTATCTGACACTCTCACGGTGGTCAATCTTTCAGACCACTCTTTGTCCTCTATGGAAGCTCAGGTCCTTTCAAAAGGCCTTACCATTTGTCTGGATTCTAACATCGATAAGTTCGATGTCATTAAAGACATACATTTGTTCGCTCATAAAATTACCCTTAAGGTTATGCATTCTAAGACAAAAAACCTACTTCTCCTCTTCCCTCTGCCTCTGAATTAGAAGCCTTAGAGGCCCTGGCGTCTCTTTTCAAGGAAAGTGAACCTCATCAAACTGAGGATCCGGATTATAATGTAGCAATACACCCCTCCTCTCTATCTTCACACTCCTCCCCTCTCAATGCCACCCCTAAACTTTCTAGAAAATCCAAATTTTTTCCACCTATTAATTCCAATACCAACATTGCGGCATTTGTCAAAACAGTAAGCAATGACATTCATAGGATGTGTATTAAAGAGCAGACAGACAATCTCAGTAGGGAGGAAAGAATAGCTCTCCAGTCCCTTAAAGAAAGCCAGTCTATTGAGATCAAACCATCAGACAAGAGTGGAAATATAGTAATCATGAACAAGACTAACTATGTTCAAATGTGTGAAAAAATTCTTTCCACTCCCCCTTGGTATCGTAAAATACCCAAAAACTTAATTGACAAGTTTGAGTGGTACTTCTACGAATTTGTTGACCTTGCATTCATGAATGGTGTCCTGGACAAGGGACAATGGGAATTTATTAGAACCCCTTTCCCCGTCTTCCTATCTTCTACTCAATACCGAAGCTTCACAAAAATCCCCGCGACCCTCCCGGCCATCCTATTGTATCAGGTAATGACTCTCTTACAGAACATTTAAGTCGATTTGTGAACAATTTTTTGCGTCCATATGTATCTAGCCTCCCCTCCTTCGTCCAGGACACCATTCACCTTCTGAAGATTTTGGAAGGAGTGACCTTACCTATGGAAGCCATTCTGGTTACGATCGATGTTGAAGCACTATACAGCTCGATTCCCCATAGTCTTGGAATCAACGTGATTCGTAGAATCCTTTCCCAAAGAACCAATCATGATTGGAAATTCACTATTTCTTAGTGAAATCTTTAGACTTTATTCTGCATCACAATTGTTTTGGATTTGCTGATCTCCTATTCCTCCAGGTACATGTTGTGCCCCATCCTACGCCAATCTCTACCTGGGGGAGTGGGAGAAAGACTTATTTGAAGTCGATGGTATGGCTATATTTGAGCCCCACATCTTTACATGGCATTGCTACACAGATGACATATTTATGGTGTGGGAGGGACCCGTGGCCCTGCAGACTTTTTTTTTTTAACTCAGATCAATAATAACTCTTGGAATCTTACATTTACTATGACATACCATTCTCATTCTATACCTTTTTTGGATATAACAATCCATAAAGGTGAAGATGGTACACTCAGCAGCAGTTTGTACCGTAAATCCACGGCGGGCAATAGTTTGTTGCATGCATCTAGTTCACACCCACAGTCTCTAGTTAAGTCCATACCTTATGGAAAATACCTTCGGGTTCCAAGGAATTGTTCTGTCGATCAAACATTTAATATTGAAGCAGACAAGCTACGCATCAGGTTACTAGAACGTGGGTATTCCAGAACAAGTTTAAGAAAAGCTTTCAATAGAACCATAAGAAAAACTAGACATCAACTAATCCATCATACCAAACCCAGTTTACCCATTTCTGATTCTAGCCCAGAACGTCTAATCAAAAGATATTTCAATCAGCATGTTTAGCTGAGAAGAATACTCAACAAACACTGGCATATCCTCAAAGAGGACCCCCTGGTCGCATCATGTATTCCCGAAGCACCCGCAGTCACATTCAACTGGGCCAAATCACTTAGGGACCACTTGGTGCATAGTGAATTTCCCCTATTCGCAATGACCCATGTAAACATTTAGGCACCTTCACTTGTGGAGGTTATAGATATTGCAGATACATGTATACAGCAAAAAATCCATCTCTACCGAACAGGATCAGGATGCATTTCTCTCCTAGACACTTTGCAAATTGCAAAACCAGGGGAGTCATATACATGTTGATTTGTGACTGCGGGTGCTTCTACATTGGTAAGACAATAAAAGAATTCTGGAAATGTGCTTACAAGCACGTACTAAGCATGAAAACTGCAAATCCCGAGCTACCCCTAGGACGCCATGTCTTGGTTAAACATAATGGTATCTTTCCTCGTATTAAATTCTTAATTCTAGACAGGGTACATCCTAGCCCTAGGGGAGGCGACTGGCACAAATCTTTGCTTCAGTGCAAAGCTCAATGGATTGATAGATACCATGATACCTCTTACCCGGGCCTGAATGATAATATTTCATTCCGACCATTTCTGGAAGGTTTCAATTCAGGGGGATGGAAAGGATAAACCCTATGTTGTTGCCCTTTTTTTTTTCTTCACTCCCTTTGTTGTTTGCTGTTTTATACATGTTTCACCCCAGCTTTATCCTGGGTACTCTGTGACCAAATATACATTGAATTATGAAATTTACAATATTGGCCTAATATGGCTTCTTCTTTTCCTTTTTCCTTTTATCAATTTTCTGATTTCTTTTAACAGGAGAAATTATGGGCCCGCCTTCCGGGCATCTCATCCATGGCCACCCCCCTCTGGTGCACCCAGGCCGCCTGCCCCTCCAGCAGAAGCGGCTGGTCTAACCAGCCCCCATGGCAGCTGTGAGGTAGTTTTCCAGCCAGGGTGGGGCCCTTGTTCCATCCTACCGCCGGGCTGAATTCTTAGCCCGTGCAGGTTCCCCCCCCGTCTGGCACTCCTTTCACTCCCTCCGCCACGCACATCATCCATCGGACCAGCAGAGGGAGCTCCTCTCCCTTCTTGCTCTCCCCTATGTTGTGTTGCGGTCCAGGCTAGTTCTGCATCGGCGGACACGTGACGCGTGATCACCTCCCCCTGTGCGGGATGACGCTGCACGCCGTGTGTTCGGGGGCCCCTCCTTCTGACCCGCCCCTGGATTGAATTTTGGCCGTCAAGTGATGGTTAGCCCCAGGTGTGGCATCCCCGCCCACCTCTTGGGAACCTCACTTTAAAACGCCACTCCCAGCCCCTGTACACCAGCTGACACTCTGGAGTGGGGAAGAGGAGACATTTGGCTTTGCTGGTAAGGTATCTCCCTGCTGAATCCTCTGCACAAGTTGTTCACATATAAACTGTGATGGGCGTATTGATCCATCTTTTCATTGTGTTTCAGAATGAACATCTCCGCGCAATTGCGAACTTTGCCTCCATCTTGCTGCATTCCCATTTTTCATCAGGTATGTCACTGTGTACTACTTTGACATTTTGGTTCATACCAGCTGCTATTAGTGTTTTTACAGTCCTAAATGGGTCTCTTTGCAGACCATTATAGACAATTGATTTGATTTGTGGACGCCTTGGGCCACTATAGGGATTATGCTGTATTGCTCTTCCTTATTCTTGTTGGGCTGAATGTGTTATATGTTATACACTCCCAGACACATATGTACTTTCGTATATATATTTTCATATATATTTGTCTCCTTGTAGATTGTCTGGTGCCCACCTGACCACTATACCTTCTTTGGGATATTCAGCATCCCCTTGGCTTCAGTTTCCATCCATACTGCGGTGTCTTGGACCCCCTGTGGGGAGTGCTTGATGTGATGCCTGGTCCATGAAGGGAGCAGGCCCCTCCTCCTGTCATCCAGACCATCATTTATCTGTTTTTTTCTATTCATCCTTTTCTTCTTATTGTTGGACATAGCCATTTGCTTGTATTGTACACATACAAGGTAGGCCGATATACTCATGCACACCGCATCAATTAATCAATTTTTCACTGTGACTTACTCTGATGAGTTCTTTGTATGATATTTCAGATTCTTATTCAAGTGATACAGTCTTGTCATCATTGGTACACCTCTGAAGAAGGAATCAATCCGAAATGCATTAGGTGTAATGATTATGCTGTAAATCACTTTTTGCAGTCCTTATTGTGCTAATCTGTTCATGTGCAATATTCTTCATATGGCTATTTTATCTTGCATTGTTTAATAAAATGTTGTAATTTTTAATACTGTCTACTACATTCTGTGCCTAAAAAGTCCCACCCCCAGAGGGAGTTCTCCCATTTTCAGAAAAAAAGAGTCTATTGATCTTGATATGAAAAATAAGATCATTAAGGACGATGAGGCTGGCAAGAAAGTTAAAGAAATAGCAAGTGAATTTGGAACTTGCACATTCTACCATTTCAACAATCCTAAAGGATAAGGATAGAGCGAATAATGAAAATTGTTACCATACTTACCATAATTTTCCTTTCCTGGGAGCTCATCATGTCAGCCTATGAATGGGTCAGCTCAACCCCTCTGACCCCACAGGACAACCCTTTGCTCAAATAAAAGGAGGGATTCCCCATACCCCAGCGTTCCTAACACAACCTTGCAACAGAACACCAGGACAGGAAACCCTAGGCTGACATGATGAGCTCCCAGGACAGGAAAATGATGGTAAGTGTGGTAACAATTTTCCATATTCCTGGGGCTAATCATGTCAGCCTACCAATGGGATGTAGCTAGCATGAAAAGAAAGGGCGGGACCAAGCAAAGTAAAGAAAAACAAGAAGTTACACAGACTGCAGACAGAACAATTGTATCAAACAATCGCACAGAAAGCACAGAAACAAGCACCAAGGTACCCAAAGCCTGGGAAGGGCCATCCATCACGTCCAAACCGTAATAGTAGGTGGAAAGTTTAGCGGACTTTCAGCTGGCATCCTTACAGCATTTCCACTGGAATCCTGGCGTGACTTGCTCACAAAGTCGATGTTGCTATTGTGGAAAGCACTTGAACCCCCTCTGGAGGGGAAAGACTAAAAGCTACCTATGCCCATCTGATGATTTGGACTATCCAAGAGAAAAAGGATTCTAGGTTGGGCCATTTGACCCATTTTAGGACTTACTTATAGATAACCAGTTATCTGCCAGCCTAAATCACTGCGTTCTCTGCAGACACATTGAAAAAAAAAACTGCAGACAATGAAGGTTGCACCACTTCCCAACTTATATGAAAAAAGGTCCATCCTTTTGAAGAAAAGACAGAACTGGATTAAGAACCACTCTGTCTTGAAACAGCTCACAATATGGAGACTTGGCTGAGAAAGCTTGGATTTTCTCTGGAGACCCAACTGGTTGTTGATTTAGCTATACGATAGCTCGTATAAAACATGATCTTCTATGCAACGGACAGTTCGAGCTGAAACGGTTGACAACTGGACCAAACTGTAGCTAAGCCCTTTGTTTAGGGCCGATGCAAGAACGCCAAGACCTCAATAGAAGAGGAAGACTCAGGATTGAATCGAATAATCACTGCCACTCCAAAGATCTTTTCCACGTGCTATAGTACGTAGCATTCAAGAATATCTTCTAAGATTCGAGCAGCTTCCACTGAACCTCTTCTGCTATGCCCACATGGGCTAGCCGGCTTCTTAAAAATAACCAGGCTATCCAATTAAGCTATATTGGGATAAGGCATGCCGTCCGAGTTCCAAAGATCTCTGAAGTGCCATCAGCAAAGCTATCAACAACTGCCTCAACATCGGAAACCAAGAACGGATCATGTTCAGGATTAGAGAGGTTTGAGGAAAAACGTATAAAAGCCAGAAAGTCCAGCGCTGGGACAGAGCATCCTGACCCCTGGCTCTCGGATTGAAGAACCAGGAGAAGAACACTGGCAGCTAAGCACTGACAGGAGATGCCATTCAATCCACTTGCAGAGTGCCCCACTCAGTAAACAGTTATAGGAAACATCCATCTGTTTAGATCCAGAAAGCGTGTGCTCAAAAAGTGTCTGCTCACATATTCTCCACCCCGGGAAGGTAAGAGACTGACAGGGACAACGGATTGCACTCCGGGCAACCAAAAGATGTCCAAAAGATGTGTGCCGCAATCTGCCCAAGGCTGCTTTTCTCCCTGATTCGACACATATGCTACTGTTGTCTGTCTGAATCCTTATGATGGCCCTGAAGCAGTGGTGCAAAGGTCAGTAATGCCTCCTGTCCTGCCATCAACTCTAGAACGAGGAATCGCCCCCTTCAATCTTCCTTGAGCAAACTGGTTCTGACAGTGAGCTTGACCCACTGCTGGAGTAAAGCAAGTTTAAGGTGTTTGAGATGCCATCGATCCCAGGCCACTGTGGGGACTGCTGCATTCATCAATACCCTCATACAATGCTTTGCTAATATCAATGACTTGTCTTCAGAGCGCAGACCATCAAGATCAAGAGGTGTATCTTCTTCAAGTGGAAGGAATACCTTCCCCACTGTCATTTGGGACACCCAGAAACTATAACCTCTGTTAGGGGAACTAGCTAGCTCTTGCTGAAGATGACCAACCAATCAAAGCTCTATAGCATCTCCAGGGCCCTCGCCCAATGATTCAGAAGCCCCTAACTTATTTCCACTGCTTTCCATCTAAAGGCATGCATGTTCATCAGCCTTAGAAAGGAGGAATTAAGAAGCAGACATAGGTCATCCTCCTACATACATTCTTCTTTGGAAAAATCTGAAGAAGGTTGGTCGGCCTGAGAAAGCCATTTAGCCCATTTACTGGCTTTGGAAGGAAAATGGACCTTGCCAGAATAGATGACCCTTGCACAAGGCGAGTCCAAGCAGCTCTTTTAGAGTGTCTTGACCTCATGCTTAATGAATTGTGACAATTGTGCCTAGCATCATCTAATCCCTGACTGCCTGAGCAAAGCAGGATTCATAAAGTCATGTTCATGCCAGGGGCGGACTGACAACCCATGGCGCCCCCAGGCAATAGGAGATCATGGGGCCCCCGTGTCTCTGTCCAAACTCAAGACAATTGGTAATGAATAAGCTTGAGGTGTTCGAGTGAAACATATCTACGTTTTCCCTGTATTTCATGGCTGTTTTACAATAAATTCTCAAGCTTTTGCAATATACGTGTGGATTGCTGCCATTCCTGTCTTTTTTCACACTCAAGCCACACCACCTACTTATTGCACTGCGCCCACATTACATATGTTCGCCCCTACCCCTTTAGCTGCAGTGGCAGCAGCTGAGGATGTACACATGATGCCGCAGGAATTAAACCCATGTTGCTTTTGGTGGGTGATCGTGACCCATTCAAGTGAATGGGTCCCACTCTGCAAACACCCTACAACTATGTGCAATGCACGCAGTTGCAGCATGCTTGTGTGGGGTCCAAGGGGTTAAAGCAGGTGATGAGGAGACAATACAATGCCTCCTCACTGCCCGCTTTAACCCCTTTTCTGCTGTACACAAGGTTGCACGGCCTTTGCAGAGCAGCCCTATTCACTTGAATGGGTTACGCTTGGCAGGCATTACACCTAACTACCGTGACAGGTTGTAGAATTCCTGCTGCTGCTGCAACATGGGTACACCCCTGGCCACTGCAGTTAAAGGGGGTGTAGTTGGGTAAAAACAGGTTTTACCACCCCCAAACTGTGGAGAGAGGGGGCCCTGGGATGAGAGCAGAGAGGGGGCCCTGGGATGAGAGCAGAGAGGGGAGCCTGGGATGAGAGCAGAGAGGGGGGCCTGGGATGAGAGCAGAGAGGGGGGCCTGGGATGAGAACAGAGAGGGGGTCCTGGGATGGCAGCAGAGAGGGGTCCAGGGATGAGAGCAGAGAGGGGTCCAGGGATGAGAGCAGAGAGGGGTCCTGGGATGGCAGAAGAGAGGGATCCTGGGATGGCAGCAGAGAAGGGTCCTGGTATGGCAGCAGAAAGGGAGCCTGGGATGGCAGCAGAGAAGGGGCCCTGGGATAGCAGCAGAAAGGGGCCTGAGATGGCAGCAGAAAGGGGTCCAGGGATGAGAGCAGAGAGGGGTCCTGGGATGGCAGCAGAGAGGGAGCCTGGGATGGCAGCAGAGAGGGAGCCTGGGATGGCAGCAGAGAGGGAGCCTGGGATGGCAGCAGAGACAGAGCCCTGGGATAGCATCAGAAAGGGGCCTGAGATGGCAGCAGAGAGTGGTCCTGGGATGGCAGCAGAGAGGGAGCCTGGGATGGCAGCAGAGAAGGGGCCCTGGGATAGCAGCAGAAAGGGGCCTGAGATGGCAGCAGAGAGGGTTCCTGGGATGGCAGCAGAGAGGGAGCCTAGGGTGGCAGCAGAGAGGGAGCCTGGGATGGCAGCAGAGAAGGGGCCCTGGGATAGCAGCAGAAAGGGGCCTGAGATGGCAGCAGAGAGGGGTCCTGGGATGGCAGCAGAGAGGGAGCCTGGGGTGGCAGCAGAGAGGGAGCATGGGATGGCAGCAGAGAGGGAGCCTGGTATGGCAGCAGAGAGGGAGCCTGGTATGGCAGCAGAGAGGGAGCCTGGGATGGCAGCAGAGAAGGGGCCCTGGGATAGCAGCAGAAAGGGGGCCTGGGATGGCAGCAGAGAGGGGTCCAGAGATGAAAGCAGAGAGAGGTCCAGGGATGGCAGCAGAGAGAGGTCCTGCGATGGCAGCAGAGAGGGGGCTCTGGGATAAGAGCAGAGAGGGGGCCCTGGGATGGCAGCAGAGATGGGGCCTTGGGCTTGGCAGCAGAGAGGGAGCCCTGGGATGGCAGCAGAGAGGGATCCCTGGGATGGCAGCAGAGAGGGGCCCTGGGACGGCAGCAGAGAGGGGTCCCGGGATGGCAGCAGAGAGGGGTTCTGGGGTGGCAACAGAGAGGGGTCCTGAGATGGCAACAGAGAGGGGTCCTGGGATGGCAACAGAGAGGGGTCCTGGGATGGCAACAGAGAGGGGTCCTGGGATGGCAACAGAGAGGGGTCCTGGGATGGCAACAGAGAGGGGTCCTGGGATGGCAACAGAGAGGAGTCCTGGGATGGCAACAGAGAGGGGTCTTAGGGTGGCAGCAAAGAGGGGTCCTGGGGTGGCAGCAGAGAGGGGTCCTGGGATGGCAGCAGAGAGGGGTCCTGGGATGGCAGCAGAGAGGGAGCCCTGGGAAGGCAGCAGAGAGGGGTCCAGGAATGAGAGCAGAGAGGGGTCCTGGGATGGCAGCAGAGAGGGGGCCCTGGGATGGCAGCAGAGAGGAAGCCCTGGAATGACAGTAGAGAGGGGTCCTGGGATGGTGGCAGAGAGGGGTCCTTGGATAAGTGGCAAGCAGCGTCTCTTTGATCTGGGGGGGGAGAAGATATGTGCTTGGGAGTGCTTTTGGAGGTTGAGGAATTGTGCTAGTGGGGGGGTTGGATGTGAAATCCCCCGACACCACCCC
>BLSH010392495.1:436075-450980 GCA_018402905.1 Glandirana rugosa
AAGTAGATTTTGTTTCATAAACGTCGCGTTAGGATTCCAGCACCCACCCGAGTCGGACTCACTGACTCTGGTCTCTCACGTTACAGGTGGGTCTCCCACTATCTTCAGTAACCACCGTTATTCTTGGCAACGAACATTATGTCAGAGACACCGTGACAAAACCGACGTGGAAACTCTTCATTGGCTCGAAGATACTATCTTTCCTTCTCTTCTTTTTTCACGCGGAGATTCACGTTATCAGAACACTACCATTGTGAGTAGTTTTTATTTGTTTTAATAAACGCTGTTTTTTACTAAACTATTGCACTTAGAGGCGCACTTTTTTCTTCTCTTCCTTTCTATCATAGAAGCTCGGTTACTTCTCAAAGGTGCAGCCAAAACAGTGCCACAGAGACTGTATTACAAGCAACGGTTCTTATTGCCACCAATGACTTCTATCACCCTCTGGGTGGACATTGCACTCTCTGGTCTCAGTCACTCAGGCTGAGCCCACCCACGACCTTAGGATTGCGCTGCAAATACTTTGTTTTAGATGAACTGATGTACATTCTTTATCCCCCCCTTTTTATTTTTCTCTTTTTCCCCTTAATTTTGTTGAGGGGGGAGTTTTAGTTTGCAACAAAGTTCAAGACTTATGCCCCCGTACAATCGGGTGATATATACTAAGCCTACCCTTCTGGGACAGCACACCCCGCTGACTGACTGTTGCTGGGCAGGGTGTGGACACTTCCCTGTCTTTGACCCCCTAATGGCAGGCAATGCATCTGCAAAGTTATGGGAATGGAGCCCCTCCCAGGTTTTTTGTAAGGGGGGGTGGGTGGTGGGGTGTTGTGTTGGGATGGTTCGTTTTTTCGCTAACTATTGTCTATATCTGCTGTGCATGAGAAAATGGGGTGGATTGTATAACTGTTCGGGGTTGGTATCATGTGCCCCCCGGGTTCTGGACCAAGATCCTAACTATTCCAAGGTGGGCGAGTCGGGTCCCCTTGGCCCAATTACCCAGACCTGTCAATGGCGTCCCTTGACATACTTTCCTGGAACACCAGGGGACTGAATTCCCCTGTTAAGTGCTCCCTGGTGTTCCAGTTTATTAAGACCTATAGTCCACATATCTGTGTACTCCAGGAGACACATCTGGTGGGTAGTAAGACCTTGAGTCTGAAGAAGGCGTGGGTGGGGTTCCACTACCATGCCACCTACTCAAATTTTGCTAGGGGGGTGAGCATCCTGGTACGTAAAATGCTTCCATTCAAGTTACTGGATCTGGTTCTGGACCCGGAGGGCAGGTATGTCCTCATTCACGCACATATACATTCCCTCCTGTGGGTTATTGTGGGGCTGTATGTATCTCCTCCAGCCTCCCTCAGTCTCCTAAACCACATTATTAAAAAGGTGGCAGCCTATCCCACGGATAGAGTCATCTTCTTGGGTGACTTCAATCTTGCCCCTAATGCTGGGCTGGATAGGATGAGACAGGACGCACACCCGCAAACAGGTTTGGCAGACTGGGCAGAGGCTTATGGCCTTGTGGACGTTTGGAGGTGGAAAAACCCCAGTGAGAGAGCATATACATGCCCTTCTGCCTCGTATAAATCGTTCTCTCGAATAGACTTGATATACGTCAGCAGATCGCTTCTGCCCAGGGTAAGGGACATTCGGATTTTGGCCAGAGGTATTTCGGACCACGCTCCATTGCTTCTAAGTTTGGACGTAGCGTGTGACCCGGGGGACAGGCTCTGGAGACTCTTCTCTCCAGATTCTGGATTTCTGATGAGGTGGTGGCAGGTAGATTTATGGAAGCCTCTGGGGAGTACTGGAGGATCAATCCTGGCTCGGCGTCAGTGATGATTGTCTGGGACTCCTACAAGCCCTATGCTAGGGGGCAATACCAGCGCATCATCATGGGGGTCCGGGGGGAGAGGAAGGCCGAGTTGTCAGAGATAGAAACAGTGGCGGCTAGACAGGAGGGACTGTACGTTAGGAGGGGTGACCCACAGTACTATATCCAGTTCACCTGCCTCACCCAAAAAGCAATGACCTTACGGATATCCCTGACAGAAATAAAACTTCTACATCAGACACAGAGAATATTTGAGCAGGGAGAGCGCACTGGGAGGATGCTCGTCTGGATCTCTAGGGAGCATCAGGGGAGAGGCACCATCCCTTATATCCTAGACTCCCTAGGGAACAGACAAACTACCCCAGCTGCCATAAACGCATGCTTTGTTGACTACTATCAAGGATTGTACAAGTCCAGGACTGATTATGACCCAACTGAACTCTCTGACTATTTAGAGCAGATAGATCTCCCTCAGTTGACTGACACTTATCATAACAAATTAGACTCCCCTATAACTGAGGAAGAGATCTTGAAAGCTCTGGCCATGTTACAATCTGGGAAAACACCGGGCCCAGATGGTATACCGGTGGAATTCTACAAGGCTCATGCTGAGAGCTGCTCACTGGGTCATTTGAGGCGGGAGAGCTACCTGACACGATGGGGGAGGCGGTGATCGTGGTCATCCCCAAACCCGGGAAGGGCCATGCCCAGTGCTCAGCCTACCATCCTATTTTCCTTCTCAATGTCGATGCCAAGCTGCTGGCAAAAGTACTAGCCATCAGACTTAACACAGTCATTACAGAACTGACGCACCCGGACCAATCTGGGTTTATGCCGGGGAGAGGAACGGACAAACATTCGCAGACTACACACCCATCTGGCTGTTGCTTCAGCGGGGGGCACGGGAGTGGTGGCCTCACTCGACGCCGAGAAGGCTTTCGACTCGGTCGAGTGAGGCTACCTATGGGCGGTGCTTGGGAAATTCAGATTCGGCCCCAGATTCATAACCTGGCTGAAATTGCTTTATGCTAATCCAAGGTAGTGGATTCGCACTAATGACACGGTTTCCAAATATTTCCCCCTGGAAAGGGGAACCCATCAGGGATGCCTGCTTTCCCCGGGCTTGTTCGCCCTGGCCTTGGAGCCTCTGGCCGCATTAATAAGAGCAGACCCCATGGTAAAGGGCATAAGGGTAGGATCGATAGAAGAGAAGATATCACTATACGCCGATGACACTCTTCTGTACATGGCAGATGCCTCTGCTACCCTGCATAGGGCCTTTTTGAACAGTATGGGAGGTACTCTGGAATACGCGTTAATTGGAAAAGTCAGTATTATTCTCCCTCCACCATGACATACCCCAAATTGACACTCAAACACCGCTGAAGTGGGTTACAGAGTTCCAATATCTGGGCATAAAGGTGGGAGCTAATCTCAGCGACTACCCGGCACATAACGTTCATCCATTGCTGACACAACTTGTAAAGAAATGTGATATGTGGCGCAGCCTTCCCCTTACACCTGTTGGGCAGGTTAATTTAATTAAAATGGTATATCTGCCAAAATTTCTGTACTACTTCTGCAATACCCCGGTACGGATTTTAAAATTCTTCTTCCGGTGTATCGAGGGGGTAATAGTGGCGTTTGTCTGGGGGGGGGTGCACCCCCAGGATTGCAAAGCGGATACTGTATCTCCCGTTGTCGGGAGGCAGCCTTGCACTCCCCAATTTCCAGCTGTACTACTGGGCGGCGGTATTGGTTACAGTGCTCTGGTGGTTTTCTCAGCCTCGCCAAAACCCCGCGGTCAGACTGGAAGCAGCCATCTTAGGCTCTTACACGACCCTTGGCAACCTAGTCTTTAGGGGAGTAAAGTCACATCCTTCCATCACTAGGCCAATGGAGATGACACTCACAGTTTGGCAGCAGGCGAGGAGGGTTTATGGGGATCCGGGTCGTTATTCACCTCATGCCCCCCTATGGGGAAATCCCAGATTCCCGCATCTGCTAACCATCCCTGACCCGTTGGTCTGGGCCGGGAGAGGCATTACCACTCTGACACATATTTTTCACAACAATAAATTTATATCCTTCTGGGAACTGAGGAATTCCTATTAAATACCTGCTTCCTTTGTATTCCGCTATTGGCAGCTGAGGCATGCAGTGAGAGCGCAGTTTCCAGACTCTATTGTTTTAGAACCAGACCCAATTGAAAGACTGCTCATCTCTGGGGTGATGGGAAAGCCGCTGTCATCCCTGTACCTGTACCTAACTGTGGCTCATGACCCTAAGCCTACTGTGTAAAATGTGTTCAATGTGCTGCCCATTGTGTTGGATTGTCAATGCAACCCTCTTCTCCCACTCTTCACACACTGATAGCAACACCACAGGAGAAATGCAAGCACAGGCTTCCAGTATCTGTAGTTTCAGGTGCTGCACATCTCGCATCTTCACAGCATATGGTTTTTTTATGGTTTTTATGGTCAGTAAAAACTAATACCGGGTGAGCTGCTCCTTCCAGGAGGTACCGCCATTCCTCCAAAGCCGACTTGATGGCCAGCAATTCCCTATCACCGACATCATAGTTCCAGCAAGATGGTGCACCACCACATTATGGGTGTCAGGTCTGAGCATTCCTAGATGAACAGTTTCCTGGAAATTGGATTGGTCGTCGCGGGCCAGTTGAATGGCCCCCAAGGTCTCCCGATCTGACCCCCTTAGACTTTTATTTTTGGGGTCATCTGAAGGCAATTGTCTATGTTGTGAAGATACGAGATGTGCAGCACCTGAAACTACGGATACTGGAAGCCTGTGCTAGCATTTCTCCTGCGGTGTTGCTATCAGTGTGTGAAGAGTGAGAGAAGAGGGTTGCATTGACAATCCAACACAATGGGCAGCACATTGAACACATTTTATAAGTGGTCAGAAACTTGTAAATAACTCATGAAAGAATAAAGTTACGTTAAAACCAAGCACACCATTGTTTTTCTTGTGACATTCCCAATAAGTTTGATGTGTCACATGACCCTCTTCCTATTGAAAAAACAAAAGTTGGATTCAAAATGGCAGACTTCAAAATGGCCGCCATGGTCACCACCCATCTTGAAGAGTTTCCCCCCTCACATATACTAATGTGCCACAAACAGGAAGTTAATATCACCAACCATTCCCATTTTATTAAGGTGTATCCATATAAATGGCCCACCCTGTAGATTAGTCCAGACTTTGATAAACGGTAAACTCCCCCCACTTAACACGTTAGGGGAAGAAAATAGAAACAACTGGATGCAATATAAACAGCTACAAACCTTCATCCACTCATTAAGCCAAAGATCATCATTAGAAAGACCACTAACAGAGTTTGAAAAAAGATACTGTTACGGATAGATAAACCAACTCATGTACTATCAATAATATATAATTGTTTGCTCCCCAAAAGACTTGAAGAAATAAAATACTTAAATAAATGGGAAACAGAACCGGGAACAAAAATATTGTTATCAGACTGGGAACGATCCTTGATATTAATACACAAACTGTCTCCCTCAACTAGATATAAAGCAAGAAATGCAATAATGCAAAAGGAACAATGTCACACATGTGATATTTCTGTCTGAGAATTTGGCAATTCTGGTCAGACGTATTCAACATATACAGAAATATTACTGACTCTACTGTACAACCAGATGTTTATATATCTGTCTTGTCAATAATCCCTGGGTCAATAAAATCTATTAAAGCGGGAATCTTGCGTCACGTGTGGACAGCTGTGAGAACAATAATGGCTCGGAAGTGGCAAAAGGAGACCGCCCTATCAGTTGTGGGATGGGTGTGTGAGATGGGCGAACTGCGCTCTATGGAGGAGGCAATGAAAACAGAGGAAGGTTCAAGAGAACGGTTTTTAAAAACATGGAGGAAATGGGATGAAGCCAAAACTTCTGGCATAATAGAAAAATAAATAAAATAAGGTGCTTGACTTGACTGGGGTCTTGTAGATCTTTTTCTTTCTTTTTTTTTTTCTTTGGAATGAAACATGTGGATGGGTTAGGGAGGGGGGTTTTGATAAATGTATTACAGACAAAGATGGCAGAATATAAACAAAAATGAACATGGAATGATTAGAGGTCTTAAAAAGTTTTGATACTATACATGAAAATAGATTGAATGGAATGACCTTCCTATGCAGTTCTGAGACTAAAATATTTAGAAATGAATACATTAAAATAGGATATGATGGTATAGAGCAGTGGTTCTCAACTCTGGTCCTCGGGACCCCCCAACAGGCCAGGTTTGCAGGATAACTGAAACACATCACAGGTGATATCATTTGCTGCTCAGTGATTGCAGTATTCTAGTCTAGATCTCCCCAAGGTAATACTTAAAATCCGGCCTGTTGGTGGGGCCCGAGGACCAGAATTGAGAACCACTGGTATAGAGGGAGGAAGTAAAGAGAAAGTAAATAATATAAAATAGAATAAGGGTATAGTATAATATATTAAGTTCATTATATAACATCTTACTCTGTGTAATAGATTAATTTCTGTTATCTTTTGTCGAGTATGTTGTAAATATTTAAAAATCAATTAAAAGAGATTACACAAAAAAATGATCCTTCTGCTTGATAATGCCCCAGGCCACCAGCAGCATCTTGATGACCTACATCCAGACGTAAAGGTAGTGTGTCTGCCTATAAAAAAAAAAATGCTATGCTACAACCCATGGATCAGGGTGCAATAGCAACTTTGAAGGCCTACTATTTGCACAACACCTCTTCCAAAGCTGTATCAGCAACTGAAAATGATGAAGTTATCCTTCGTGATTTTTGGAAAGCTTACAACATTTTACACTGCATAAAAAAACATTGCATCAGCTTGGGAGCGAGTAACAGAAGAGTGTATGCAGTGTATATGGAAAAAATGCTTAAAGCGTTTTGTGAACAATAGTGAACAGTTTGATGAAGCAGATGTTGAAGTTATAAATCCAAAAAGTGTGCAACTTGCTAACATGCTTGACTTAGATGTTGAGGTGACCGATATTAAAGAGTTAGTGGAATTTGTTGAGGGAGAGCTAAGTAATGACGATTTAATAGAGATGAAAGCACAGCAGCACTTAGAACAGGAAGAGGAAGAAAAGGAGGAAACAATGGAAGAAGTACAAAAGAAGTTCACAGTCAGGGGGTTATCTGGCGTGTTCTCAAAAGTGAACGCAGCTTTTTTACAATTAGAGAGTATGGATCCAAATGTTGAAATGTTCTATAAAGTGGAACGGCTGATGAAGGAACTTATGTGATGTTATCGTGAAATGTATGACGGAAAAAAGAAAATTACAAAGCAGAGCACCTTAACAGAATTCTTCTTGCAAGCTACCCCTACCAGTTCTATCATTTCCTTGTCACCTTCTCCCTCATCTACAACTCCTGATGACCCTGCTGGTAACTCCAATGATGACCCTGCTGGTATCTCCAATGATGATACTGATGACCCTGCTGGTAATTTCAATTTCAATGATGACACTGAAGACCCTGAAGCACTATCACCCTTTCAAGGATTTGATTACTAAAATGTTACTCTAAATGTCTACTGTACAGTATACCTTTACTTTTTGGGCACTGTACATCATTGTATCCTGTACAGTACAGTATTTTTGTTTATATTTTTGTGTTCTGTACTTCTGCAAAATAAAACATTATTGCATTGGAGCTTTGTGTTTAGACCTTTTTAAGAATACAGTACAGGACAGTAGTTAGGAATGCTTAAAATATTGATTGCTTGTGGCTCCTTGTTTAATGACCAATTTGTTTTATCACCGGGTCGCCGCAACGGAACCCGGTCGTTAAGTGAGGAGTACCTGTATTCAGCATTTCGAGTTTACTAGTACAGTACCCCAGGGATATAGGGCACAGTGAAGTAAGGAAATGACCTATTCTGTATAGTCCTTTATTCAGCCACCATCGGAAGGTTAAGATGTTCAAGCCTGGAGGAAATGCCGAATTATGGAATAAATGTGTGAGGGGCCTCATGTCAGAGATTAGTGTAGCCTGTTTATGAAGCTCATCACATAGAGCCAGAGAATGGGAAAGTGTGGGTGCTAGAATGGTGGGTCTTAAATTTGGGAGGACACCGTATGAGAAGGTATCGCCTGCCTTTCCATAGAGACCCAGTCTGGTTTAGGGCCTTTAAAATATACTATGGAAATTTGGGCTAGTTGTAAGACAACCACAAATTGGGCAGTCCCAGCACACCCTGTTTTTTAAGCCAAAAAAATATGTCATCAGTGAACCTTTTTACCCCAGACAAATTGAATTATTTTAGTCTGTACTTTCCAAAGTGGTATTTTCTTTATCCGTATAGGGAGGGAGCGGAAAAGGTATAACAAGAGTGATAGTAACGTCATCTTGATAGCGTTAATCCTACAGTAGATCAACTGCGAACAACGCACATTTGTGCTCCTGAGGGCCACAGGAAAAAAAACCCTTAATATTGGAATGAGATCTGATAGCTAGAGCTAAAGTTTCAATAGCAATCGCAAATATTATCGGGGATAGGGGGGAGCCCCGTCTAGTTCCTTTTTGGATGTTAACCGTATCCGAATAATGACCCATCAGGCGGATTTGTGCACTAGGATTGGAATATAGTGAGTGGATAATTCCTAAGAATTTACAGTATCTCACATAAGTGAGTACACCCCTCACATTTTTGTAAATATTGTATTATATCTTTTCATGTGACAACACTGAAGAAATTACACTTTGCTACAATGTAAAGTAAGGAGTGTACAGAGTGTATAGCAGTGTAAATTTGCTGTCCCTTCAAAATAACTCAACACATAGCCATTAATGTACAAATCGCTGGCAACAAATGTAAGTACACTCCTAAGTGAAAATGTCCAAATTGGGACCAAAGTGTCAATATTTTGCGTGGCCACCATTATTTTCCAGCACTCCCTTAACTCTCTTGGGCATGGAGTTCACCAAAGCTTCACAGGTTGCCATTGGAGTCCTCTTCCACTCCTCCATGATGACATCACAGAGCTGGTGGATGTTAGAGACCTTGCGCTCCTCCACCTTCCGTTTGAGGATGCCCCACAGATAGGTCTGGAGACATGCTTGGTCAGTACATCACCTTTACCCTCAGCTTCTTTAGCAAGGCAGTGGTCATCATGGAGGTGTGTTTGGGGTCATTATCATGTTAGAATACTGCCCTGTGGCACAGTCTCCAAAGGGAGGGGATTATGCTCTGCTTCAGTATGTCACAGTACATGCTGGCACTCATGGTTCCCTCAATGAACTTTAGCTCCCCAGTGCCAGCAGCACTCATGCAGCCCCAGACCATGACACTCCCACCACCATGCGTGACTGTAGGCAACACAATTGTCTTTGTACTCCTCATCTGGTTGCCACCACACACGCTTGACACCATCTGAGCCAAATAAGTTTATCTTTGTCTCATCAGACCACAGGACATGTTCCAGTAATCCATATCCTTAGTCTGCTTGTCTTCAGCAAACAGTTTGCGGGCTTTCTTGTGCCTCATGTTTAGAAGAGGCTTCCTTCTGGGAAGGGACCAATTGGATGCAGTTTGCAGCATATGGTCTGAGCACTGATAGGCTGACCCCCCACCCCTTCAACCTCTGCAGAAATGCTGGCAGCACTCATACTTCTATTTCCCAAAGACAACCTCTGGATATGACGCTGAGCATGTGCACTCAACTACTTTGGTCGACCATGGCGAGGCTTGTTCTGAGTGGAACCTGTCCTGTTAAACCGCTGTATGGTCTTGGCCACAGTGCTGCAGCTCAGTTTCAGGGTCTTGGTAATCTTTTTATAGCCTAGGTCATCTTTATGTAGAACAATTCTTTTTTTCAGATCCTCAGAGAGTTAATTGCCATGAGGTGCCATGTTGAACTTCCAGTGACCAGTATGAGAGAGAGTGATAACACCAAATTTAACACACCTGCTCCCCATTCACACCTGAGACCTTGTAACACTAACGAGTCACATGACACTGGGAAGGAAAAATGGCTAACTGGGCTCAATTTGGACATTTTCATTTAGGGGTGAACTCACTTTTGTTGCCAGCGGCTTAGACATTAATGGCTGTGTGTTAAATTATTTTGAGGGGACAGCAAATTTACACTGTTATATAAGCTGTACACTCACTACTTTACATTGTAGCAAAGTGTCATTTCTTCAGTGTTGTCACATTTAAAGATAGAAAAAAATATTTACAAAAATGTGAGAGGTGTATTTACTTTTGTGAGATACTGTAGGTCCAAAACCCCACCTCTCGAATATTTCAAAAATATAATGCCAGGAGACAGAATCAAAGGCCTTTGGAGGTCGATGGATAACAGAAAGCCTTCTTGCTTAGCTCCCCATCCCATTGGGGCTTAAGTATAAGTATTATATCTATAGCTCTCCTAATTTGGTCTGGACCTTGTCTCCCTGGGATGAAGCCCACCTGGTCCTTGTGAATATAACTAGAAATAAAACTCGATAGTTTCAGTGCTAGGATTTTCATCATTCTTTTCATGGTTGAGGGAAATTGAGCAATAGTTGTTGACGTCAGTAACATCTTTCCCTGGTTTGGGAATGACAGAAATGAAAGCAGTGTTTAAATCCTGATTCAGAGGGGAATTGATTAAAGAATCGTGCCATAAAGGGAGCCAGAGAGTGTCAAAACTTCTTATAATAACATACTGAAAAGTCATCTGGGCCTGGAGAGAAATGCTATGTGCAATTTTAGGAAGGGGTACCTCTTGAAGAAAATTCTCTAATTTGGAGCATGTGGGGAGGGGATGTTCCTTATATAGCCGTAAGTAAAATAATTGAAAGGTTTTTGGTCAGATCATCTGAATCCGTACGTATTTTGGGGAATGATAGGGTGCGTGGTTTGGGACTAAGTTTTGTTGCTAATTTAGAACCAACTCTGTCTTTTTATGAATAACATTTTGCTCCTGACCTAATCTAATCTCCTGATCTAAGATGTTTTTCCGCTGCTGTGGTCAAGGCCAAATTAAGGTGAGTTTGGTCGGATTCCAGCTGGGTTAATGTAACAGTGGTAGGATTATGTTTATGGCATTTACTTATGGAGAGAAATTCCTCAATCAATTTCTTAATTTCAGCTTAATTTCAGCCTTGTGTTCACGTTTCAACTGAGAGGATAGTTGCAATATTTTCCCTCTCATCACTGCTTTGTGGGCCACCCACAATGTGGCTGGTGTGACTGTATGGTTATCATTATCTACGAAGTACTCTTTCAGGGATTTTTCTAGCATTGTGCAGTGCTCAGGGTTGCTCAGAAGTGCCTCATTCAGATGCCATTTAAATGGACACTCTACCCTTAAGGGGCATTGCATTGTTAGAGACATTATTGAGTGGTCAGATAAGGATGTGTCCTGGATTTTGGAGGCTATCACTAATGGAATCGTAGTGGACTGTAGTAAGATATGGTCTATTCTGGCATATGTGCGGTGTGGGGCAGAGTAGTGTTTGTAATCTCTGACATGAGGATTTAGCTTCATCCAAATATCTATCAAACCAAATGAGTTAAGTAGCTGAGCTATTTTTCTTTTGGGAGTCCTTTAGCCGACTTGTCTAGAGAAAGATCAAATGGGATGTTCGAGTCACCCCCCATAACAACAGTGTCCTTATATTGGGGGTTTCCATCAAAGTTTAAAAAATCCTCCCTTGACCCTTATTTGGAGAATAGTATGATATAAAAGTATAGGCCCCTCCATCTATAGAGCCCTCAATCAGCAAATAACGTTCTTCAGGGTCTTTGCAATTAAATCGTTTGGAGAAGCATATCGCTACTCCTTTCGTTTTATTTTCAGCATTGGCTAAAAAGAATTGAGGGTAACTTTGATGGATAAATGAAGGGCTGTATGAGATGGGGAAGTGGGTCTCTTGTAGTAATATTACATCCGTTTTAAGGGTATGGTACAATTGGAAGAGTTTTTTTTTGGAATTAAGCCCTTGTACGTTACGGGAAACTATCTGTAGTTTCGTATTGGTAGGTGTAGAGTTAGCCATGGATCAGAGGTAGGAGCGACTCAGAGGAGAAAAGTATCTCACCTTGTGCAGACAAAGACCCTGGTGAAGAGAAGCCATCATAGTTTCTTTAGAATCCATGGAACCAATGACAGAATGTATGGAAGGTGGAGGCTCCTTAAGAACAAATTTAAAGAATTAGGTTGCAAGTTGAAGGGAAGGACCTCCAAGGCAATATTCTCTGAAATATTGCCTGTGCCATGAACAACACAGGAACAGCAAGGGGAGATCAGAGCCCTGAATGCATGGCTAAAGACATGGTGTAAGGAGGAGGGCTTTGGGTTTTTAGAGCACTGGGCTGACTTTTCACTGGGGTACAACCTATATGCTAAAGTAAATGGAAGAGGGTCTGTTGTGCTGGGGGAGAGGTTTATGGGAAGGCTGGAGGAGTATTTAAACTATTGATTGGGGGGGGGGGGGTGAATTAGATTATAATGGGGTAGACAGGTCAGACCCTATTGGTGGGTAGAATGGGGAAACATGGGGGAGGGCTATGGAAGATGATATGAAGGTTCCCATGTCACAATCAACTATTGGAAATGGTACTGTTTGCACTAAAATAAAAAATATGCAACATACATGTGCAAATGTGACAGTGAATTAAAGTGTTTGTTCACCGATGCTAGAAGTCTGCCAAGCAAAATAGGTGAGTTGGAAGCTCTGGTGCATGAGAACTATGACTTAATTGGTATTGCTGAATCTTGGAAATACAGGGTAAAACAGAAGGGTGGTGGTGTCTGCCTCTATGTGAGAGTGAGCTCAAAGCGAGTGTGAATGAGTACCTAGTTGATGGAGAGTGTGAGGAGTCTGAAGCATTATGGGTAGATCTGCATATGGTTGTGCACACTACAAAAGTTATCATTGGAGTTTGTTATAGACCTCCCAGTGTTAAAGAGGAGGTGGAGACTCAGCTCCTTGCACAGATGGAAAGAGCTGCAAGGGCTGGGACAGTGATAATAATGGGGAATTTTAACTACATGGAAATTAACTGGAGTAATGGCACTGCTGGGACAGTTAAAGGGCAAAAATGTATAAACCTATTACAGGACAATTTTATGGTCCCGTTTATTGAGGCCCCAAATAGGAATGACGCTAAGTTGGACCTGGTAATCTCAAACCATGCAGAGTTTATTACCAATATTCATATAAAAGAACATCTGGGTAACAGTGACCATAAGACTAATTACACAGGGTAGTGAGACCCCAATAGAAGATAATGGGACTTTAATAGTGCTGGTCGGCCCCACCTCTGAAAGAACAAATGATAACATGAATACTTAAAAATATAACATTTATTAGTCCACATTAAAAAACTGCCCACCAGTAGGGCTTGTAGAAACCAACATTGACCACTAAATTCCCCCCATAGGCATAGATAAGTACATATCCCCTGAAAACAGTGCTCTCCCTTTTATATCCAAGCAATCAAGCAGATATGGATGGCAAGAGTCGGAGGCACGAGGATAGGTGTAGGATTCTTTCTCAATGCGTTTCGCCTGTTATGGCTTCTTCAGGGGAAACAAGAACCAGATTGGGGTATATGATCCCTTATGGTGCAAGAAACAGGAGAGATCAATCCTTGCTGTGGGAGGCGGGGAAAGACTGAGGTCTCTAAAGGATCTTTATAACAATAAAAAATAATAGATAGCAATAGAAAACGGACCATTGAGGTCTCTCATCTCATCAAAAAATGTATATATATATAAAAGTCCCAAAGGTATAGAGGTAGCTGCAGCAAAGTCCGGAGGAGAGCAATAGCGTCAAATAATACTTGCCTTCCCGCAAGGAGACGCGTAAGAGTCTAGTATGCATAAATACAAAGAAGTATCATATCTCTAGCAGTGCCTAAATAAGCAGATGCCCACAATCTCAAAAAAAAAAAAAAATATATATATATATATATATATATATATACACTTGCAATCAGAAATATTCAACCCCCCCACCTCAATAGACAATACAGTGATGTTGATGAAAGATAATGAAAATAAATGAAAATAAAAACTGGTGAAATAATAAACAATATTTATTGATACATATTTGAGTTATTTTGACAACAGAAGTTGACTTAACGTTGGAGGTCAAATGAAAATTGTAAGTCTTGTAACACATGAGCATGTGCAGTATTATTCAACCCCCAGCTTCAGTACCCTGTGGAGCGCCCTTTAGTTTTTATAACTTCTAACAAGCGCTTTCGATAAGTGCTGACAAGCTTCTTACACCTCTCGATTGGAATCTTTGCCCATTCTTCACGTGCAAAAGCCTCTAACTCAGTGATGTTTGACGGCTTCCGTGCTGCAACTGCCTTCTTCAAATCCCACCAAAGATTTTCAATAGGATTTAAATCTGGTGACTGAGAATGCCACTCCAGGAGACTCCAGCATCTTTTCCCCCACCAAGCTTTGGTTGATTTGGAGGTGTGCTTGGGATCATTGTCTTGCTGGAAGAGCCAATGATCACCAAGGATTAATTTGTCAACAGAAGGCATCACGTTCTTCTTCAAAATGACTTGGTATTTCTGGGAATCCATGATGCCAGGTACACAATCAAGATTGCCAGTTCCTGCCGCAGAAAAACAGCCCCACATCATTATTGATCCACCTCCGTGCTTGACAGTAGGGATGGTATTCTTCTGGTCATAAGCCTGACCTTTTGCACACCAGACATACCGCTGGTCCATATGTCCAAAAAGTTCCAGTATGGTTTCATCAGTCCATAGAACTGTCTCCCAGAACTCTGTAGTTTTGTCCAAATTCCTCCTGGCATATTCTAGTCGACTCCTGATGTTCCTTGAGGTCAAGAGTGGAGTGCGTCTTGGGGTCCGGCCATGAAGTCCTTGATTATTCAGTGCACGTCTTATAGTTGCCACTGAAGCACTTGTACCAGCCTTCATCATGTCATCATGTAGCTGTCTTGCAGTCACATGGGGGTTTTTCTTAGCTGCCCTGACTAAGTTGCTAAGGGCCCTTGATGAAATTGTGAGCTTTCTTCCACGGCCAGGCAGGTTTGCAGCTGTT
>BLSH010392495.1:475529-503287 GCA_018402905.1 Glandirana rugosa
TGCGGGATGTTGGAGAGATTGTGGGGAAAAGGAGAGACTAGAGTCAAAGTGTGAGAGGGACAGAGGTTGGAAGATACGGAGGTCGTTCGTTTGTCAATGAACATCTTTAGAAGTGGTGGAGTTGGGAAGGGAAGAAGTGAAACGATGATTGATGGAAATACTGTTTTAACGTGGGGACAGGACGCGTGTGGACCGGTGAAAACAGATGTTGAATGAGAGTAGGAGGGACCTGTGTGAGTGAGGAGAGACGTGTACGTCTTGATCCGGAGTGTACAATGTTGGGACCGTTTGTCTACTGTGGTCTTCAGGATTTCTACAAGTAACTGTTTGCTTGCTGGAGGCATAGAAGGTTGGAGACAGGGAGAGTGTGAAACTGAGATCAGAGAGGAAAAGGGGTGTTAGAGAGGTTGTAGGGCGTGCAGAGGTATATTGGTGTATAATATGAGATTGTATGATTTTTTTTTTCCCCTTTTATTGGTTGAACTAGATGTACTTGTGTCTTTTTCAACCCGACTATGTAACAAGGTAGGAGAATACAAATGTGAGGATGTTGCCATTGGAGGGAGCAATAGGTTGTGTCCAATGTGTTAGGTTAAGAGAGGAGGTCAGGTAGTTGAGAGGTGACTGAGGTGTTAATATTGGCTGGAATGTTAAAGTCACAGGGGATTATGGTAAGTACTTTAGAGAGAAAGTAGGGGAACCATGCAGAGAAGTCATCGAGAAAGTGCAACACTGGTCCAGCATAAATTACTGCAAACCTCAGGAAAAAAAAGGAGAATTTAGTGCACTTCAAAAAGGCAGAGGGACAAAGAGGGAGGTGTAGGAAGACTCTGTAAGGTGCATTGCGGGGAAAGGAAGAGTCCAACACTGCCTTTTTGTCCACTGAATCTGGTTAAGTGAGTTTAATGGAGGCTGCTGGCAAGGGCAGCTGGACAGGCAGTATAGGATTCCTGGGGACAGATTTCCGTAGCAGCGAGTAGATTGAGGGAGTTGAAAAGGAAAAGGTCGTTGACAGAGGTAAATTAGTTAGAGAGTGAGTGAGCATTCCAGAGGGCATATAAGGAGAAGGGGCTGGCTCCTGGAAGCAGAGGGTTTGAAATAAGAGAGTGATGATTGCGGCTACTGCCAAAGAGAGATAGATGGTGAAGGACCAGGGTTAGGGGGAATATCCCCAGAAATTAGGAGTAGTAGGAGGGCAAGGGGGTGGAAGAGAGATTTGTGCGAGGGCAAATGCTCCAGTAATTTGAAGGTGGTAATATTATGTGGGCTCAGGAGGAGCAGGAGATAAGTGCAGCAATATTGAGAGAGCAGAAGTGAGAGTGATATGTATAGGAGTGTGGGGTGGAGAGGAGAGGTAAAGAAATGAGAGTTTGAGGAGAAAGGGCAAAATTGCAAAAAGGAAGGTTAGTGAGAGCATGTTGGAGGATGAGAAGAGGGAAAAGCAGGCTGAGGGAGAGAGATAAGGCACTTGAGGACTGTTAGGAGTGAAGCACTAATGCTTGTATTTGCCTTCATTGATGTGCCTTAGTTAAAGTACCGTGTTAAAAGTGCCAAACAGTTAACACAGAAAATGGCACTTTACGCACAAATGGCAAAGCCAGACCCCTTGCCACCAGTTCCTAAGAGAGTACTGAATTTATACTTTCATAGTGTGGGGAAGGTCTGGACAATGCATCATTTAGGAGCTAATAAAAAAGAAAGTGAAGGTTTTCAGCCCTAAACAAATTGTAAAGCAGGATGGAGACAAGATACAGGTAGATGTTTTTATTTTGGGCAAGGCACCATGAAAATTTAAGTTAGACTTAGCGGTAACTTGTTTTCCATGAGTCTTTCAGAACAGCACCTGAGAGATGGTGACTTCTCCCACTGGACCACAGGAAACACCTTCTTCCTCCAAATCTTTAAAGGGAGGCTCATGCCTTCTACTCATCAGTTGTAGAAGAGATCCTCTGGCCCTGACTGGAACATATATGCACATACGTTAGTCACAGCATTTTATTTAAAAACAATAGGGCGGGTCGTTGCTGTCCTGAAAGACTCGTGAAAAACAAGTTATCGGTAAGTCTAACTTGAATTTTCCCAAATTGTATTTCAAGACAGCACCTGAGAGGATAACCGAGACTTACCCCCTTAGGGTGGGACAACAGCCTGTAGGACCTTTCTGCTAAATGCCTGATCACTTGCAGACAAAAGGTCCAACCTGTAATGCCGCACGAAGGTGCGAAAACTTGACCACGTTGCCGCCTTGCAAATTTGTTCAGGGGTGGCACTAGCTTTTTCTGCCCATGTGGCCGCTCTAGTTGAATGTGGATGCACTCCTGGCGGGGATAATCCCGCGTGAGAATATGCTTCCAGGATAGCCAATTTTAGCCATTTTGCAATTGACCCCTTTGAAGCTTGACAACCTTTCTTGTTGCCCGAAAATAAAACACATAAAGAATCAGACTTAATAAAGTCCTTCGTTACCTCTAGATAACATAAAAAAATTCTTCTATAATCTAATTTCTGAAAAAAAAAGACTTTCTCTCCTGTCGGGTTTGCACAGAAGGTCGGGAGAATAATACCTTGAGAACAGTTGTTCAGTGAAGCTACCTTAGGCAAGAATTTAGGATCTGTCCTTAGAATAATCTTATCTGTAAAGATTGATAAATATGGCTCCTTGATCGACAGTGCGTGTAGTTCACTGATCCTGCGTGCTGTTGCAATCGCAACCAAAAACACAGTCTTAAGCAGGGGACAAGTTAACGAGGTTTCTTCAGCTGGTTCAAAAGAACTCTTTGCCAGAGATTGCAGAACGGTTGTTAAATCCCATTTTGGAAAGGTCTTGACTGGTATTGGTCTATTTCTAGACGGAGCTCTAAATAACCTAACCACTAGAGGTTCTGAGGCTACAGGTCTCTCTAGGAAGACCAGTAGTAGAATGGTTGAGAACCATGGTCTTTTTGGCCAACATGGGGCAATCAGAATGATCGCCACTCCTTCCCTCTGTATCTTCTTTAGTACCAGAGGAATTAGCTGGAATGGGGGGGGGGGAGATGCATTACAGATTAAATCTCCATGGCTGAGCCAGGGCATCCATCCCCAGGGACCCGTCGAATTTGTTCAGAGAAAATAAATGAGGTACTTGTGCATTGTCCCTCTAGGCGAAAAAGTCGACTTCTGGTTGCCCCCACATCCTGGAAATTATCATAAAGATTTCCAGATTCAGAGAACATTCCGCTTCCTGGGTGAGATTTCTGCTGAAAAAGTCCACCACCCTGTTCAGGGTTTCTTTTAGGTGGACCACTGAGAAGGATAGCAAATCCTTTTCAGCTCTGACTAGAATCTCCTCTGCTAACAGTTGCAGGTGTTTGTTCCTTGTTCCATCCTGCCTGTTTATATAAGCCATTGGCATTATATAAGCCATGGCATTGTCTGTCAATATTTGGACGTGATGAGCCCTGAGCTCCTGAGCAAAAACCGACAGTGCTAAGGCTATTGCCTTCAGCTCTCTCCAATTTGAAGATCTCATGGACTCCCTTTTTGACCAAGTCCCCCGGGTGAATTTTCTCCTAAATGGGCCCCCCCCATCCCCAGGAGCTGGCAGCTGTGGTCAGTCTTTTTTCAGCCGGAAAGGCCCATAATAGACCTTGGGTCAGAACCGACTGGTCCCTCCACCACCACAGAGACCTCTTTACTCTGGTGGGAATTTTTATTACCATGTCCAGGGACCTTTGACTGTGATCCCATGAACTCCAGAGGAACATTTGCAGCTTTCTGAAGTGAAGCCTTGCCCACTGTATTGCCGGCATAGTAGGAGGTTAAGACTCCTATGGCTGACATCACCTTTCTTACTGATATTGGATCATTGTCCTGTAACATGGCCACCGTGCAATTCCCTGAAGACGAAGTGGAAATATCCAAGGGGAGGACGACAGCCCGACCGGTAAGGCCCTGAACTGCATGTGATGGATCTGATCCCCCATTCTCACTGCCATTCTGAGAAACTTCTGAGACTGGGGTGAAATGGAAATATGCAGGTATGCATCTCTTAAATCTATTGACCCCATAAAACACTCTGGGGTCAACAGATTTCTGACAGAAAAAATTTAGTCCATTCTGAACTTTCTGTATTTCACAGACTTGTTCAGTGGCTTTAAGTTGAGAATCAGTCTGAATTTTCCTATGGTTTCTTTACCAGGAAAATGTGAGAGCAGAACCCCTGTTGCCTTTCTTCTGGTGGCACTTGGACCACTACACTCTGTTGCATCAGTTCTTCTATTAAGGACTTCATAGCCAGAGCTTTTTCTGGATCCCTTGGGGTATTCGTTACCAGGAACCTTGTTGGTGAGGATTCTGTCAATTCTATTTTGTAACCTTGGGAGTGGGTGGTCAAGATAAACTGACTTGACGTCACACTTGACCACTGCTGAAGGAAACTCTGAAGCCTCCCCCCTACCCGAAGGCATGGCTGTAGCTTTTCGGTTTGTTTAGGAGGATGGAAAATGAGCCCATCTTAATTTATTCATTTCTGTGCAGACCAATTCTTCCTCCTTGCCTGGGTCCTGTTGTCCTGCTCTTGAGCTTTTTTAGGTCGAAAAAGCTTCTTTGGGGCCTGCTTCTTTCTTTTAAATCGGAAAGGACTTCTTCCTGTCCGCTGCCATGTCTAGAATAGTATCCAGTTCAAGACCGAAGAGCAGATTGCCGAGAACGGAATACCCCACGGAGCCTACTCTTGGAAGCCGCATCCCCAGGCCAGGTTTTTAGCCACAAAGCCCTTCTTGCGGAATAAGCTAGGGCTGCTGATCTAGCCAGCATTCTAATAGCCTCAGCTGAGGCATCCGCAATATAGGCCACAGCGGCAGACAAGGTTGGGAAGGAATCTAGTATCTTCTGCTTTGATGAGTCTGCCAGTATATGAGCTTCAAGCTGGGTAATCCAATATTGTAGGTTTCGAGCTACGCAGGTCATTGCCATAGAAGGTTTTAAATTGCTCATAATTGACTGCCAAGCTCTTTTGAGCAGAAGATCCATGCGTTTGTCCATCGGATCTCTGAGGATCCCCATGTCCTCAAAGGCTAGGTCTGTGGACCTAGAGACCTGGGAAAAGGCTGCATCAACTTCGGAATCTTGTTCCATACTGCCGTGGGGTCTTCTTTGAAAGAGAAGCGCCTCTTATGCGCTCTTGAGAAAAAAGGCTTTTTCTCTGGCTCCTGCCATTCCTTCTCGATAGAATCTGAAATTGCTGGGTGCACCGGAAACGTACACCTCTTAGGCTCACTCTTCCCCAAGGCCCAGAGTTGCCAGAATAGCTTTTAATAAGCTGTCAACTCCTTCCAGTGACAACTTGAACTTAGAGGGGGCCATGCTTGTACCCTCACCATGCTCCTCCGAACTATCATTGGACGGTGCTGGGGAATGTTCATTCTTAGCAGGAGGCTCAGATGGGGTGTCAAACACAGTATCCTGTTGGGAAGATTCAGATGCCGAGCCCTGATTAGTAGAAGGATTGGCCAATGAGTCGTGGCATGGAGCTCCTTTACTGAGCCCACTAGATCCTGGCAGACAGAAGCAGACTCTTCTTTAGCAAATTAGTAATGCAAGGTTTTCTTCCAATCTTCCCCCAATTTAGCCCTGCAAGGAGGACATCTCTTTTTGCCTGTTTCGCTTTTGGCATAGTGAGTAAGGGAAAGACAAAAAGAGAACTACAGGGGCCTGCTTGAGACCCTGTACTAGCCCATGGCTTACCCAAAAAGGTGCACTAAGAGGAAATAATATGACATGCCTCAGTGCCCAGACAGGCCCCAGCCACCAGGGGGGAATAAAAAGGAAAGACCGGAAACTCAGGTAAAACCAACATAGGGCAGGTATAAAAAACCGCCCCTTACCTGGGCCTTGCTGGAGCCTGTGCTTCTCCCCACTGCTGCAGATGCCACCATCTCTTCCATTACGGGTGTGCAGATGCTCCTGTGGCTTTCTCCACCGCTTCGGGACTCGCATAGCACCGCAGTGCCGGACCAGAAGCGGATATAGGCTCCATTTCCTGCCCTGCCTCCTCCCCCTTGCGCCCTGATGCCAGAAATGACGCCGGCGCTTGACCTGATGACCCGCTCTATACTACTGGCCATCCGAGCTACAACAAAATGGCAGCGGCACGGCCGCGCGTGAACGCCAAGCGGGCCACACAGTCATCTGTGGGCTCTCCGCGAGCACTTGAAGGGAAAGAGGAGCATGTGTGTGTAAGACGGCAGGGCTGGTGGTCAGTGAGAAAAAAACGGAGGGGAAAAAATAGCAAGGGAACCCTCTGCCTCCCAGGACAGCCTGAGAGATTGTGGCTCCCCTCACCAGGGTGTTCCCTCCGGGCTGGAGGAAACATACAAACTGATGAGTGGAAGGCATGAGCCTCCCTTAAAAGATTTGGAGGAAAAAGGTGTTTCCTGTGGTCCAGTGGGAGGAGTCACCATCTCCCAGGTGCTGTCCTGAAAGACGCTTTGTGAAAGTAAGTTTAATGCAATATAGACAAGTATAAACAGCAGTTACAATAAGTCTTAACAAGGCAGATGTCTCTTATAGTTATAAACAGTAGTTTGGGGTTTGAAAATGTATTTATGGGGTCAGTGATTACTGATGACAACAGCAAGGCAGATGTAGCTTTCAGTCATGAAAAATAGCTTAGTGTTTCAGAGATGAGTGGAGTCAGTGGTTACTGATGGCAAGACAGACCTACCTGCAAAAGAACCCCCCCTCCAGAGATGTGGTGGACACAATTTCCCTCATTGCTCTAACCTGTTGACATTTTTGTACTGTCATGTCCTGGGTTTGGTGTCTTCAGCCATTTTTTTTTGGGATGCAATGCATGCGTCAGTGCATGAGTTAATTCATCCAAGCATCAAAGGCATACCAAGTACATACAATGAGCTGCACATGCATAGCTCAGAGTACATTCGGAAGAAACATTGCTGGTAGCAGTCCTGCATTTGTTCCTGAGGATGAGGGCCCACTCATATTCCAAAAACGAAAGATTGCAAAGAGCACCATCTGGGAAGTAAGAAATAAGGCAGGTGTTCTATTTCTTACCCCCTAGCATGGTTGGGACAAGGTCCTTTAGCACCAAAGTGAAAAGGCCAAAGTGCACCCCTCTATAAGCAGTGAACTACCTCAGCATAGGTTACAGGCCCTGCCCCTTTTCCACGCTGCTTTTTCCTGACAGTGGTGAGGTAGAAATATTTCAATAATGCTATTCAATTTTAATTCTTTCATAAAACATTTTCTACTGTAAGGCTAGGATCACCCGGTTTCAATCTGTTTTTAGATCAACTTAAATATGGTGTGCATATTCTTTGGGGCCAAAATCATGCTGGATTTGCACCAAAAGTAGTACATAACCCTTATACAAATTGTGCCATGCTGAGTGCGCATTGATGTGAACATGCATTGATGTGAACAGGCACCATTGTAAACAATGTCATTTCCATTGTCATGCGATTCTGTGTGAATCAAGTCGCATCTGAAATTGCACTAGTGTGAACGGAGCCTAAAGGTTTATTAGTTCATGTTCATACATAAAACTACAATGTTTTATCATTTGCATATTTTATTTTAGGCATAATAAAAATGTATTGTCTTACAAAACAGTGTTATCAACAGTCTGTTTTATTATACAACTATATACCTTAACAAAAATCCAAAGTTACACAAAAGCCCGAAATACATACAAATTAGACCAGATTTTTGGAAATCAATACAAGGAAAGACCAACTAAATGAAATGAAAGCTACTACCGACTTCTGTATCACATAATCTTCAAAACATTTCATTGTTTATTTTGGATTGGTGATAGGTGCTTTCAAGAATACTCCACCAATCTTAAAAGCAGAGAATATTTTCATTAGGTGAATATTTTGTGTTATTATTGAAGCTTACCGTTAACCACTTGCAGACCAGCTGCCGTTTGATGGCGGTAGGTCGGCTCTGCTGCGCAAATCGCCATAGCTGTACAGTGGTTCGTGCACGAGCGATGTCCACTGGGGACCCGGGATCGCCTAGTACAGAGGCAGAACGGGGATCTGCCAATGTAAACCAGGCATATCCCTGTCCTGCCAGGGGATATGGCAGAGATCTACTGTTCCCAGTAATCGGGAACAGTGAGATCGGTCATGTCCCTGCCAGCCCAGCCCCCACACAGTTAGAACACGCTGAGGGCACACACTTAACCCCTTGATCATCCCCTAGCGTTTAATCCCTTCCCTGCCAGTGTCATTTTTACATTGATCACTGCATTTTTATAGCATTGATCAATGTAATAGTGTCAGTTGGGGTCAGATTTGTCCGCCGCAACGCTGTATTCCCGCTAAAAATTGTAGATCGCCGACATTACCAGTAAAAAAAATAAATAAATAAAAGTCCCTAAATCTATCCCATAGTTTGTAGATGTGACAACTTTTGCGCAAACCAATCGATATACGCCTATTATGTTTTTTTTTACCAAAAATATGTAGAAGAATATATATAGGCCTAAACTGATGAATGAATTTGTTTTTTTATATATTTTTTTTGGATATGTATTATAGCAAAAAGTAAAAATATATATATATTTTTTTCAAAATGGTCATTTTTTTTGGTTATAGCACAAAAAATAAACACCGCAGAGGTGATCAAATACCACCAAAAAAATCTCTATTTGTGCGAAAAAAAAGGTGGCAATTTTGTTTGGCAACAACGTCGCATGACCGCGCAATTTTCAGTTAAAGTGACACAGTGCCGTATCGGAAAAAATGGCCTGGTCAGGAATCGGGTAAATCCTTCCGGGGCTGAAGTGGTTAAAGCGGCGTTCCACCCTTTTAAAAGTCAGCAGCTCCAAAAAGTGTAGCTGCTGACTTTTAATAATCAGACACTTACCTGTCCCCTGTTCCAGCGATGAGGCCACCCGCTGCCATGCTCCTCTCCCCCGGCATTGCAATTGTGGGCGCCCGGCTATGGTTTCAAAGCCGGGCGCGAGCAGTGCTGCGAATGGCCAGGCAATCTTCTGGGACCTGAGACGTGTCCCAGAAGATTGCCGGGAGGGAGGGGGGAGAGGTGAACTTACTTCCGGCGCCAGGGGAGGAAGTAGGAGCTGGATACCTGTAAAAACTAGGTATCCGCCCCCCCCCCCCAAAAAAATGATATGGCAATTGTGGCATGTCAGGGGGTCACCGTCCCTTAAAGCGGAAGTTCCACTTTTGGGTGGAACTCTGCTTTAAGTAACTGTTGATGTGAGTTTCAGATTTTATGCACCTTATTGTTAATATATTTATTATTGTATAAAATGTAAAGATCTACAATTACAGTGAGCAAACATTCAACTGACAATCACTCTGCCTTTTTTCTTAGCAACTGTATATGAATTGATGTTTTATTATGTTGGTTGATGCGCAAACGAGAAGCAGTAAAGCAAAACTACTGGGTAGCACTGCCAAGCAAACAGCAAAGCCTGCATATTTAATGACCAAATATGACTGATCCCATGTACATATATGATTATAATTTACACGCAGAAGCAACATTTTTCTAAATATTAATACACACTGAATTATATTCAGATTTTTTTTACAGTAATCGTTAAAATATCATTGATAAGACTGTGTATTCTCTTTAAATACAATCGTTTCATTGTGAGTGTTAGCCTCTATACAAGATTGCCGCACTAATCACAATTGCAGGCTATTCTTGGGTATAGGCAGATAGTTATAACTCTTTTGCTACAAATGTCAGTATATCAAATATGATGTAGCATTTGATGTGGTGAAGGAGTGCAATGTTATCAATGTGCACTGACAGCTGCATTCACAGTGAACATTTAAGATTTGTCTGCGATTCAAAGGCAGCCCCATGAGATTTTGTTGACGCAAGGTGCTCTCTAATGGAAACTATTTTACACATAATTAGTGTGGGCTGTCTTGCTAGAAAATTGTTATAATAAAATATTATTCGCTTTCTGCCTCAGGATCAATTAAATATCCACATATTGGTTTATATCTCACCAGTATTTTCATGTACCAAGTCTGCTGAGAGTTAAGAAGGTAGATTCACTGTGAGAAATAAGCCAACAAAAAAAAAAGCAGCTGAAAAAAAAAAAAAATAGATCGTAAAAGTAATGTCTTCTTAGTCCATCCCGATATGTTCCTTGGCAGCTTGAACCAACTCTATGAGAGCTGAACAATTTACATCCTCTGGAGGAAGGCCAAACTGCTGGATCTATGGAAAGAAAAGAACTGTTACACAGATGTAAAACACTATTCAGCTATATACCTATGTGAACTCTGAGGGAAAATCATAATAAAGTGTATATTTTTATCTGACCAGCTAAAAGGTCCTTTACTATTTTACTTTAGATTGTAAGCTCCTGGAGGGCAGGGACTGCTGTGAATGTACAAGATGTAAAATACTACGTATATTGTCAGCACTCTATACCTGTGATAGCCTTAATTATAATCAAATATAATGCTTAAAGTGACACTAAACTCTAGGTTTAAAAAAGTATGCATTCTTAAAGAGGAAGTAAACCCTGATGGGTTCCGCTTATTCACCCTTGAAAGCAAAAGCATAATAGGCCATACTTAGCCTATTATGTGTCACTTATCTGCATTCGATTGCCGCGCTATCCCTGCTCCAGGCCGCGTCTATCTTCGCCCCTCTTCCTTTCGGGGCCGCGGACTCCGGCTCTGTGATTGGCCGGAGCCACACGACATGATGTGCACAGATGCCACCAATCGCGGCATGATGTCAGTGCAGAAACGGCACTGCTGCCCATTTCTTCACTGCGCATGTGCCGATGACATTGACACATGCCAGTATGGTGTATATCTCCAGATATTCATGGAACCTACAGGTAAGTCTTATTATAGGCTTACCTGTAGGTTAAAGTGGTTGCAAAGGGTTTACAACCACTTTAATTTAAATGAGTACCTGGTATTGCTCTCAGCCTCCCCCAAATCCCTTTTCTTTTTTGCTGCTGTGATCCAACTCCCAGTTACGTTCATTCCCCATGGTCCCAATGTATATAGGAAAGTAGCCACATCTCTTGCTTGCTCCCAAGATGGACTAGGGACTATAGGATTTGTGTGTGCATAGAGCAGTGCACAACGCCTATTTAAACTAGTGTTCACTACTTGTTCCAACGGAAGACAGGTGTCCTCTTCCCCCTTCCCCCTGAAAGGTGCCAAATGTGACACCTGAGGGGGGGGGGGGGGGGAGGAATTAATTCATACAAAGCCTGCTTGGATTGGCAAAGGTTGTAATAGCCAGCCTCTCTGACTCAGCCAATCCGAGCAGGCTTTGTATGCATTAATAGAATACACCGCTTGCCATGATTGGCTCAGCGTGATCCATACAGTATTACAGCACAGGAACGTTCTGTAAGTAGCCGAAGCTACAGTACCGGTGCTGTGTACACATCCAACGGGCTAAAAGATTTAATATGGACGTTAAGTAGCCAAATCTACAGTACCGGTACTGTATTACACATCCAGCAGGCTAAAAGATTAATAGGGAAGTTCTGTATGTAGCCGAAGCTACGGTACTGTATTAGGGCACATCCAGCAGGCTAATGTTATTAAATGGTGTTGCCTCGGAAGGGGGGGGGGTAGTCTTATACGGCGAGTATAGGGAAAAACCTATGTTTTAATTGGAAAATTAGGGGGTCGTCTTATACGCCCAGTTGCCTTACACACCGGAAAATAGGGGCATCTCCTAAAAAAAGGTGGACCTTTATAGACACAGTGAGTGAATGTTATGACCTTGGGAAATGAAGTAAGTAACTGGCAAAATCATCAGATGAACATAAAGGAAAAAAGCCTGGAAAAAAAAATCACAGCATTTAAAGGCTTATAATCTCCACTAGGTTAATTTTTGTGTATTGAGCTAAGCCTGGTTATACATTATACATTTTTCTCATACAATTTTCCTTTAGATGTACTAAAACCATAATACATTTAGATGTACCAACCCTGCACACTTTTAATTTGTATGCAATCAGACAGGCCCTTGCACTACATAGTTGAAGCTATATCTTAGGCTACTTTCACACTGGGGCGTTTTTCAGGCACTTTTGCGCTAAGAATAGCGCCTGAAAAACAACCCCCCCCCCCCATCCACCCCAGTGTGAAAGCCCGAGTGATTTCACACTGGGGCAGTACACTTGCAGGACGTTAGAAAAAGTCCTGTAAGCAGCATCTTTGGGGCGGTGCGGTGAGCAGTGTTTACACTGCTCCTCCACCTCTCCTGCCAATGAAATTAATGGCTGCACGCCACCTCGGAAGCGCAGCGTGCCGGCACTTTGACCCCTTGCTCCAGCCTGCATGGTGCCACAGCGGAAAAGCGCCGCTGAAGCTAGCGGCGCTTTACCGCTACCGCCCGCCCCAGTGGGAAAGTAGCCTAAAGGAAATTGAACAAGAAAATTGTATAATGTATGGCCAGCGTAAAACTCATATTCCTAGAAAGGCTATTGCATTGTGTTACCAGTGTCTGCTTGGTCTTAATCTATATACAGTTGCAATGGGTTTTTGCAAATGAACTATAAGTGTGTGTAAGCAAAAATATCTGGCATACAGAGATCTATGTGAATACAGTTGCCTAGCAGACCAATCAGCTGACAAACTGCTAGGTGGTGATGGGTAAACAACTCTAAATCAGTTGTCTGGTGTGTGTCGGTGCATGCGGGGCAGTTGAACAAGTAAAGTGTGCTAGCATTTCAGTTCATAGGATAGCCTGGGGAATCTCAGAAACGTGTATATTGCTAGGCTGTTCCCCCAACCTGAATGCATGTAAGATTTTTATCTGCCTGTGTGTTGCCAGACAGCTAGATAGGTGTGATGTCTCACTCTAGTGGTATTCAGAGGTAATGCAGGCTGTGAACACTATCACAGCTGGTTTTAGTTGCTCAAAACAAGCCCCCCCTTTCATTCCTCTTCCATCAAACAAGGTCCTCGTCCAGGTTAGCCATTTGCCACAGGTCTGTCTCCTTGACTTCTGGTGGCAGTCATGGGCAGTGTTGCCAACCGCCCATTCATTTATGGGCAGCCCATAAAAATAAGCCCATTTTCGGGCTGGCCGTAAATGTCAGTTACGGGCAGTGATGCCCGTAAAAAATATGGCCGTTAGCCAACCATGCAACTGCGCATGGGCCGCTCCAAAGCCAGCCGGCCTCAGGAAAGCTTGTACACGCTCCGCCAGGCAGCGCATGAGCAGTAACGTAATTGCGCAGCCTGGCACAATTTTTGAATAGAAGCCAGTCTGAGTCCACTTGTTCTTGGCGGTGCCGCAGCGGAGCTCGTGCACTCGCCACAGGAGAGAAGGAGCCAGAGGAGGGGTGAGGAGAGTGACATGACACTGTGTGGGGAGGGGGGTTACAAAAACAAAAAGGGGGCAGGAGGAGGACATTACTGGGGCTGGGGGTGAAACCGTGCAGGGACAGAGAAGGAACGCTGATGTGCTGCTGCCCTGTGGAGAGTTAAAAGGGGCACAGGAGGAGGACACACTGATGTGGACAGGTAAAATGAAGGTGCACAGAGGAGGAAGTTACTGTGAGGGGGTTGAGGACACTACAATGTCGGCAGCCTCTGTCCACCTCCTGTATGATGTCTGCAGCCTCTGTCCACCTCCTTTATGATGTCCGCAGCCTCTGTCCACCTCCTGTATGATGTTCGCAGCTTCTGTCCATCTCCTGTATGATGTCCACAGCCTCTGTCCATCTGCTGTATGATATCCGCAGCCTCTGTCCATCTTTTGTATCATGTCCGCAGCCTCTGTCCACCTCCTGTATCAGGTCCACAGCCTGTCCACCTCCTGTATCATATACGCAGCCTCTGTCCACCTCCTGAATCATGTCTGCAATCTCTGACCATCTCCTGTATCATGTCTGCAGTCTCTGACCACCTCCTGTATCATGTTTGTAGCCTCTGTCAACCTCCTGTATCATGCACGCAGCCTCTGCCCACCTCCTGTATAATGTCTGCAGTCTCTGACCACCTCCTGTATCATGTCTGCAATCTCTGACCATCTTCTGCATCATGCCTGCGGTCTCTGATCACCTCCTGTGTCATGTCTGCAATCTCTGACCATCTCTTGTCTTTTATCATGTTTGCAGTCTCTGAGGGGTAATCTGGACTCTGGAGAGGTTTCAAGAGTGGGAGCGCTGCCGGGATGGGGGGTCACAGGAGGAGTCAGACGTGTATGGAGAGAGGAGACTGGAATAAAACCAGATCCGCCAAGCTGGAGCCGTCTGACTGAGCCCTGCATGGTGCACCTGAGAGGAGGTCAGTGACAGTGCCACCAGGTCAGTCTGGGGGGGATGCTAATGTAAAGGGGCACTCATATAAAAGGTTCGCCCCTATATTAGTAACCCCCCCTTACCTTAGTGCATTCATTCTGCGGAAGGTGATCTCTGGTCACCAGAGCCCCCCCTTACATCAGAGTTCCCCCTCAGATCATGATCTGCAGTGTTCTCCTTTACATAAGCGTTCCCTTTCGCTGTAAGGGGGAATTCTGCAGACTCTGATGTAAGGGGGAAATCTGTGCTGGCTGGGTTATAGTAACCTGACCTTCATGTCAATGGAGAAATATGGTTTTTGACTTTTGTTTAACTTAAACCCATTGCCAATAGCACTAGCTATGTGTTTACAGTTTAAATATTGATATCTGCACTGTTTAGCACTGAAAACTGTCATTTTAGGTACTTATTTTCAGTGGCAGTAAAAAAAAAAAAAAAAAAATGTGGCTCTGCCAGTATTTTTTTTTTTTACTGACAAAATCATGAAGAGTGCCTTTTGTAAATTTGCCAGTAAATTTCACTTCGGGGGTTGGCAACACTGGTCATGGGATATTAAATATGCTAGTGTATGGCTTTTACCTGTGTCTGGACTGGGGAAGTTGTAGTTCTTGCAACACTTTGCCAGCGTGCTGGTTGATATGAAAAGGACATATGATGGGCAGTGATACTTTTATGCGTCGGACAGTCTCCCTTGTCCCTTTGCCCCTGTCGTTGAGATATTTTGCAGATCACAATATCTCAACAACAGGGGTACAGGGACGAGGGAGGATGGCTGGCATGCACGGTATCACTGCCATTCGCACATCCTTGGAAATAAACTATTACACTGGCAGATTGTTGACAGATTACGATTTACATAAAAACATGTCTATAGCGTCACATCTCAGCTACTGATATCACCCACTTTTACCACCCAAATTTATGTTACATCTGAGCCATCTGTAATATCACCCCACTTCGATAGTGTTTACTCTTCCTCTGTATGACACTTAACTGGGGTCTAAATGGGTCAAGTAGCGTGTTTACATCAAAAGTCTCTGGAGTTGGGGGATAAAGGTTCCCTAAGGGCCCTTTCACACTGATTTCCTGTGTTTTTACCTTGCAAGAAAAACACAGGTAAATGTATCCCTGCATGCTGCATCTTTGGTGTGGTTTATAAAACTGCAGCAAAAACACAGCTTCCCACAGAAATAGAAATCGCAGTAAAAACGCACCCGCGATTTGCGTTTTTGAGTCACATGTCCATTTGTCACAGGTGCAGGCGGCCCGATAACACCCCAGAAACACATCTGAAACACAACAGAATCACAGTAAAAATTTGATTTTTTTACGCACCTTTAAATCCATTTCTCCGTGTTCATCAACGGACACAGCGCCTCCTTTAATCTTGACCATTGGGATATATCGTCTCTGCAGGAGAGTAGGACTAGGCAGAACACAAAGCTTGGCTACGCCCCAAGGGCCATCCTTAGTCAGCATATAACCTCCCCCCGCTCTAGGTATTCAGTTTAGTAGCAAGCAGTAATAGAAGTATCAAAACTCCATAGAGGGGTGGGTGCTGTGCTGTGTCTCTCAATGAACACTGAGAAATAGATTGTACGGTGAGTACAAAAATCCCATTTTCTCCTTAGTTCATCGACGGACACAGCGCCTCCTTTAATCTTGACCATTGTCCAGAAGCAGTGCCAAAATAAAATGAGGGATGGGGAAAATAGCCCAGGGCTAACCACAAAAGCCATAACTAGGACACAGGAGCCTTAACCGGGTCACAGGAGCCCCATCTGAAAAAATAATAATTTGAAAGAAAAACACCCCTCAAGAGGGAAGAGCCTCTCTTGGTCCCCGTTGAAGTCCACGCTCCCACTACAAGATGTAACATGTACGGGGGAGGAGTCTCGTGTAACGTGACCCACTGCCATCTTAGAGGAATGCTTTGTATTGTACACATGCTCATTTGCCTGCACTTGGCTGAAGTGTTTGTAAGTGATTTTAAACCTTTTTATATTAAATATCATACAGAGAGCACTAGATCTGTTTAATTCTTTATATGTTCCGTGGAGCCATATGTTCATTGCATTGCATGCTGGGAGCCGGATTTTAGGAGGTGGATGGAAGCTGAGTGACCTTCATTGGTCGGGTCTGTGAGATGAGAGGCTAGTGTAAATTGTGGTGGACGGGATCTTTTCACCCTCAGCACGGTCAGTCTGTTTGCCAGCACTTACTTCACGGAGGCTACCACCTATCCTGAGAATCATTTATGGACTTCCTATATGGACATTTGAGATTTCATTTGTTGCGATTCCCCTTTATAGAATACCTCTTAAACAGCAGCCTGCAAAACTTTGTGGCCAAAGGATCTATTTTGTAGAATGAGTTTAGGTGAGATCTCCATTAACAGCTGTAAAATATTGTAACAATGAATATATATATATATATATATATATATATATATGTGTGTATGTATCAGTGTGGGGGGTTATATGTCTTGCTGGAAGGCCATATCAAATTACTACGCCTGTATGTGAAAAGGCTTGTCCCAGACGATTTGGTGCCTAGGCTTATTTATCTAAACAATGGGATCCAAACCTCTATGTTCTACAAGTATTCACTTCAAAGGATCCCTCGTTTAGATATGCAATGAGGGTGGCCAGTCCGTCATCACTATTCAACCTCAATGAAAATGTAGTTGCATTAAAGGGGGCTGACATAGGCAAATTATAGGGATTGAGGATTAGCCAATCGCAAAGGAATAGGGAGGCCCACCATTCAGGGCCATTCCAGGCCAACCAATGAGGCAACAGCCTAGAATGATATACACAGACTAGAGGGGAAGAGAGAGTTCTCTTGAATGGCAGGCAGCAGAAGGGAGCAGTCCTGTGCAGTAGCATGGTAACTATGGTATACCTGTGTGTCCTATATGTTATGTGTTTGGCTGTTTATGTGGTTGTTTTAAGGACTATAAAATAATTACTTTAGTTTAAACTATGTGTTTCTTCATATGCAAAGTATAATAGATAGATTGCTGTATAGTCTTTAGACCTTACTACTACTTCATAATAAATGTTTTTGTTGTATTAAAGCTTTCATTTATGGTCAAAGAACTCTCATTTAACACCCAAATCATATAAGAGGAGATATTAAATCTCAAATATAATGCACGGGTAACAAAAGTATGCACTGACAACCAAGTGGCTGCCTTGCACACCTGTGATATGGAAGGCCTAAGAAGTACTAAGTGCCCGAGTAGAATGCGCCATGACAGGGAAAGGAGGAACCCGACCTTTAATAGAATAAGCCTGAGTCACCATCTGTCTGATCCATCTGGAGATGGTAACCGAATTAGCAGCCAGCCCTTTCCTTGGTCCTTGTGTAACCAAAAAAAGCGCGTCTGACCTCCGAAAGGACTCCGTGGCTGCCAGATACACCCGAATCTCATGAACCACATCCAAGGTATGCAAAGCAAATTCCTTGGGATGAGCCGGCTTGGGACACAATGAAGGCAGCACAATGTCCTCATTCAGATGGAAGTCTGAGACCACCTTAGGTATGAACGATGGACACGGAAGAACCACTTTGTCTCTGTGGACCACCAAATAGCGAGTACGACAGGATAATGCTGCCAACTCCAACACCCTATGGGCAGATGTAATAGCCACCAAGAATGCCACCTTCTGGGACAACGTACGTAAGGGAATCTCCCGAATATTCTCAAATGGGGGTTTCTGGAGAGCAGAGTACTAAGTTCAAATCCCATGGCGGCAAAAAAGACCATACAGGTGGAGCCACATGCCGAACCCCATGAATGAAGGTATGAACTAAAGAGTACGTGGCTAGAGGTCGCTGAAAGAATATTGCTAAGGCAAACACCTGGCCCTTGATGGTACTCAAGGCCAACTTCTGCTCAACACCCATTGAAGAAAGGCCAAGACCTGAGCTATAGAAAAGGAGCAAGGATGAGCGCCAATTGACTCACACCAAGAAATGTACACTTTCCACGTACGATGGTATATCTGGCCAGAAGTCGACTTCCTCACCTTCAACATAGTAGGGATCACTATATGATTGGAGCCATTACCATTCAAAGGGCCGGAGGATCGGACATGACAGTGGCATAGTCTATAATAATATCTTCTGGTTTTAAGGCTATATTTGAGAGATCTCTTAGAGGCAATCCTGCAGTGAAGTGGATGGCATATATTAAAGAATCACCAGTGGAAGTCCAGAAGGACGAAACGCGTCGTGATTGGCTGATACGGCAACTCTCACTAACAGACGACCCCGAATGCTCAGCTCCCCGCTGGACGGAGGAGAGTGAGGAGGGGACAGGGCTGACGACGGAGCCCGAGACAGTCCGAGGACGCGTGGCGTCTGCACACATATATGTGTATTTTGTCTGGAAATTCTGGTAAGAGTCCACCTATACAAGGGGACCTTTTTTAATATGGATTGTTTGGAAGTGTTTTAATAAAAGTCGTTGCGGTATGACACTATGGTTGTTCTATGCTTTTGTGTTTATATGGACAAGCGCTAAAGGACACACACCACAACTTGTAACCTGAAGAGCAGGATCTTTACTATTTAGCATGTTCGCTAGAGCATGATGAATGCCTAGCATGAAGTTCTGGTAAGGACCCATTACATAGGGGAAGTTGGACGTGCATGCACACGTGGTGTTTTGGTGGAAGTAAATACCTCAATAAGATGCTTTACTTGCTAACGGTTGAAATCCAGGACGAATGACATATGGTGAAGATAGTCACTCATCAAGGGGGGTTTCATTTGTATTAACACCTGAAAGGACAGTGTGTGTGGCAGATCACTGCATATGCACTATAACAAGGTCTTTTTTCAGCGCTGCTTATGCTGTTTCACATGCATGCATTGTTATGTTATTTATGTTCAATTTTAAAAGGGGCAGCTGTTGTAGATTACACAAAGTAAGGTAGACATTTAAAGGTTGTCATTTATATCCACAGTGGCACGGATCTAGGATCTATAGTTGCAGGGTGAATTTAGATCTATTTGGTAGATATACAGTAGGCACGGAAAGTATTCAGACCCCCTTAAATTTTTCACTCTGTTATATTGCAACCATTTGCTAAAATAATTTAAGTTCATTTATTATCCTCATTAATGTACACACAGCACCCCATATTGACAGAAACACACAGAATTGTTGACATTTTTGCAGATTTATTAAAAAAGAAAAACTGAAATATCACATGGTCCTAAGTATTCAGACCCTTTGCTGTGACACTCATATATTTAACTCAGGTGCTGTCCATTTCTTCTGATCATCCTTGAGATGGTTCTACACCATCATTTGAGTCCAGCTGTGTTTGATTATACTGATTGGACTTGATTAGGAAAGCCACACACCTGTCTATATAAGACCTTAACAGCTCACAGTGCATGTCAGAGCAAATGAGAATCACAAGGTCAAAGGAACTGCCTGAAGAGCTCAGAGACAGAATTGTGGCAAGGCACAGATCTGGCCAAGGTTACAAAACAATTTCCGCTGCACTTAAGATTCCTAAGAGCACAGTGGCCTTCATAATCCTTAAATGGAAGACGTTTGGGATGATCAGAACCCTTCCTAGAGCTGGCTGTCCGGCCAAACTGAGCTATCGGGGGGAGAAGAGCCTTGGTGAGAGAGGTAAAGAACAACCCAAATATCACTGTGGCTGAGCTCCAGAAATGCAGTCGGGAGATGGGAGAAAGTTGTAGAAAGTCAACCATAACTGCAGCCCTCCACCAGTCGGGACTTTATGGCAGAGTGGCCCCACCAAAGCCTCTCCTTAGTGCAAGACACATGAAAGCCTGCATGGAGTTTGCTAAAAAAACGCCTGAAGGACTCCAAGATGGTGAGAAATAAGATTCTTTGGTCTGATGAGACCAAGATAGAACTTTTTGGCCTTAATTCTAAGAGGTGTGTGTGGAGAAAACCAGGCACTGCTCATCACCTGTCCAATACAGTCCCAACAGTGAAGCATGGTGTGGGAGTGTTTTTCAGCTGCAGGGACAGGACAACTGGTTGCAATCGAGGCAAAGATGAATGCGGCCAAGTAGAGGGATATCCTGGACGAAAACCTTCTCCAGAGTGCTCAAGACCTCAGACTGGGCCGAAGGTTTACCTTCCAACAAGACAACGACCCTAAGCACACAGCTAAAATAAAGAAGGAGTGGCTTCACAACAACTCCGTGACTGTTCTTGAATTGCCCAGCCAGAGCCCTGACTTAAACCCAATTGAGCATCTCTGGAGAGACCTAAAAATGGCAGTCCACCAACGTTTACCGTCCAACCTGACAGGACTGGAGAGGATCTGCAAGGAGGAATGGCAGAGGATCCCCAAATCCAGGTGTGAAAAACTTGTTGCATCTTTCCCAAAAAGACTCATGGCTGTATTAGATCAAAAGGGTGCTTCTACTAAATACTGAGCAAAGGGTCTGAATACTTAGGACCATGTGATATTTCAGTTTTTCTTTTTTAATAAATCTGCAAAAATGTCAACAATTCTGTGTTTTTCTGTCAATATGGGGTGCTGTGTGTACATTAATGAGGAAAAATAAATAAACTTAAATGATTTTAGCAAATGGCTGCAATATAACAAAGAGTGAAAAATGTAAGGGGGTCTGAATACTTTCCGTACCCACTGTATATTAAGGATTAACCACCCAATCTAAAAGGGAAATTGTCCTTAAGGCTTTTTTTATGCTGTTTGGAGGTGAGAGTTCTGTGAGCACAGAGGTGTTTGGTGAAAGCGCAAGACTTCACTGAATTTTTTCTATACAGATGAAGCACTGCACTATTGCACTTTAATATTGGACACTTTATATATTCAATTTATTTCATGTGTTATGGTTTACAATATATTTTCTTTTCATTATACACAGTTTATATGCATTTGATTCGATCACCAGCCCAGACTTGACTGATTGCGCAGAATAATTTTCATTGATTGGTCTATCTACCTATATTGTAAATACGTTCGGTTTTGCAGCAATCCCACCTTTACCAGAGCTGCATTGTTCTATTTGTTTTATTTGATTTATTTTCTACACGTGTGCACTATATTAATAGCGGTATATATAAGTTGATCCATTTAGTAGTGCAGGGGACCCCACATCTATTGTTTACACATACTCCCCACTTACCCTTGCAGTCACTATGGATGTTTTTTCATTTATGGATCATAGAAATGTTAATTTAAATGAAGTATTTAATGCACAATCCAAACCTAAAAACACAGATATGGAGAGCTTAATGCGTAAATTGGGACACAACATGAAGAAAAAAGATAACGAAAGGTGGTACACTAACACGTTTGAACAATACATAAAGGAAAACATAGTGCATAGAAGATTGCGTTGGGAATTACCGCCCAATGATGGCCTGACTGATCAAGAGTCCATTGATAAATGGTTCACATTTTTCAATGGTAAAAGCATAGAATGTCTCAAATCTCTCTTAAAAAGAAAACAGAGAAAAAGCAGACTTATAGATCAACAAACTCAATTAGAACCATACAAGGAAACTTCGGAATTTAACAAACTTGCCACCCAATTAAACAAAGATCTCATAGCTAAGGACCTGGAAGTACAACAAAGGAAGATGAAGAAATACCATAGAGATATAGCTGACTATAAGTCTGATCAAGTATTTAAATGGCAGGGCAAATTAGAAGGTACTCAGCTTGCATCCGCTTATTCAACACCAGAAAAAGAAGTGAGAATTGAACAGGAAATAACCACCGTATGAACCACGAAGATATAATTATTGGAACCAAACCCCAAGGAATATGTGGAAAAAAACATTCAAGAAACCCTACTGTAATAGAAATGAGAGGGACAATAGACACTATAGAGGCCCCCCATTACAATACGGTAACCACGCAAGACCTGAAAGAAGTCCTATATCTAACTACAATAGGTTTGAACCTAGAAGGAACTACACAGAATCATATCCATACTGACAATCAGACTATGAATATGAACATCTTTTTTAAGCCGAGGAGGAGGAGAAATCACTCTCCGAGAAGGAAACCGCAAGAAGAATGTTGCTCCCCAAAGAGAAAACCGCAAGAAGAATATCAGTCTCCAAGAAGAAGACCACAAGAAGAACGTTAAAAAAGAAGTCCGGAAAGAAGAGGGGATGTAGAGCGGGAAAGAGACAAAAGAAAAAGAGAGCAATAGGAGAAGGAGTCTTTAACTTGAGTGGTAAAAAATTGACAACAGAAGAATTTACAGTTCTGGACAAGGGCCTAAAATTTGCTCCCATAAAATTGTTGAATAAATTTGACACCTATATTGGAATCCAAAAATATGTGCGAAAGATCAACATCAAGAAGAACATTTTAAGCAACTCGCACAAAGGTTTAAAAGCATACCCAAACAGGTGTTGGGGGAGGGGCCTGATCATGGCGTCGGCCAGCAGCAGCAACTCCCAGACCCCCACGTCCCTAAGCCAGGGAAATAAAGGGATTTTATTAAAACTTACCGTAAAATCCTTTTCTCCGAGTTCACTGACAGACGCAGCTCTCCATTACGTGTGGGTTTATGCTTGTCTCACCAGGAGTTAACTAGGCAGGGAAAAGAAACAGCTGGCCCCTCCCATGGGGCTGTCCTCTCTTCCCACATAAACCCCCTCCACAGCATAGCTCAGCAGTTCGTACACAAGCCGTACAAAGAATAGAGCACAGAGGGGTGGGTGCTGCGTCTGTCAGTGAACTCGGAGAAAAGGATTTTACGGTAAGTTTTAATAAAATCCCTTTTTCTCCTATCGTTCACTGACAGACGCTCTTCATTGCGTGTGGGGATGTCCCCAAGCTGTGTCAAAAAGAGGGGTGGGTAAACGCTAACAACAGTACCCAACAGAACCTCTGAGGCGCCAGATGCACCTACACTGCCGCCTGCAGAACTTTGCGGCCAAAAGCAGCATCCGAAGATGCGAACACATCAACTTTATAAAACTTAGTGAAAGTGTGAACCGAGGCCCAAGTGGCCACCTTGCACACCTGCGACACCGAGGCCTGGTGTCTAAAAGCCCAGGTAGTGCTAACAGCCCGGGTAGAATGAGCCGTGACCGGAAAAGGAGTAATCTTGCCCCGAACAGAATACGCATGGGTCACGGTCTGTCTGATCCAACGAGAGATCGTAGCCGAGGAGGCCGCCAAACCTTTGCGCGGACCCTCTGTCAGCACAAACAAGGCATCAGCTCTTCGAAAAGAAGCTGTAGCAGACAAATACACTCTTAAGGCCCTCACTACGTCCAAAGCATGCAACTCAATTTCTTTTGAGTGCGATGGACGAGGGCACAATGAAGGAAGAACAATATCTTCATTAATGCGAAAGGAAGAAACCACCTTCGGAAGAAAAGGAGAGGGTCGCAAGACCGCCTTATCCTTATGCAGGACCAGGTAGGGAGACTTGCACGAGACTGCTGCTAATTCAGACACCCGTCTGGCGGAAGTGATGGCTACTAAGAAAGCCACCTTCTGCGACAGCAGTTGTAAGGAAATCTCCCTGATATTCTCATAAGGCGGTTTCTGAAGTACAGAAAGCACCAAATTTAGATCCCACGGAGCCATCGGAACCTTCACCCGAGGCGCCACATGTCGTACACCTTGAACAAAGGTACGAATCAACGAGTGCGTAGCCAAAGGTCTCTGGAAAAGAATTGCCAGAGCCGATATCTGGCCCTTGAGAGTACTCAAAGACAGTTTTTTGTTCAGGCCCTGCTGCAAAAAAGTCAGGACCCTGGATACAACATAAGAGCGAGGGTTATGACCCTCCGCCTCGCACCAAGCTATATAAGCCTTCCAGGTGTGGTGGTAAATCTTTCAGGAAGTAGACTTGCGAGCCTTCAACAATGTAGGGATCACTGAGTCAGCGACTCCCCTGTCTCTTAGCACCTGGGACTCAATAGCAAAGCCGTCAAAGCCAGCGATGGTAAAGCAGGGTACAAGATGGGTCCCTGAGACAGAAGATCGTCTCTCAGTGGGAGCCGCCAGGGGGCGTCTGCCACCATTTGCACCACGTCGACGTACCAAGTGCGCCGAGGCCAATCTGGAGCCACCTGGATTATTGGCATTCCCTCCGCCACTATCCTGCGGAACAATCGCGGTAACAGTTTTATCGGAGGGAAGGCGTACAGAAGTCGGTAACGGCCCCAGGGGGCCACCAGAGTGTCCGTGGCCACTGCCAACGGATTCTTCGTTCTGGACACAAAGGTCTCCACCTTGTGATTGAACCGAGATGCCATGAGATCCACGTCCGGCGTCCCCCATCTGCGGCAAATCTGGTTGAACACCTCCGGGTGGAGAGACCACTCTCCCTGGTCCAGCATCTGGCGACTGAGAAAGTCCGCCTGCCAGTTCTCCACACCTGGAATGTAAATGGCGGAGATTGCCGGAACGTGATGTCCTGCCCAACCCAGTATCCGAGCTGCCTCCGCCGCAGCTGCTGGACTTCTTGTGCCACCCTGATGGTTCACATACGCCACTGCTGTGGCATTGTCCAACTGAATTTGGACCGAACGGCCCTGCAGTCTCACTGTCCAGTGAGATAGGCACATACTGATTGCTCTCAGCTCCAGTACATTGATGGGGAGGTGAGCCTCCTGTGCCGACCAACGGCCCTGGGCCGACAGCTGCCCCAGGATCCCTCCCCAGCCTGAAAGACTGGCATCCGTGGTGATGATCACCCACTGGAGGGGCAGGAACGACTTCCCCTGAGTCAGGGCCGAGTCCCGAAGCCACCAGGTCAGAGACGCCCTGGTCTGGGAGCTCAGACAATCAGAAGGTCCAAGGACCGAGGTGACCTGTCCCACCGAGCCAGAATTGCTCGCTGAAGGAGACGAGTGTGACTCTGGGTGAATGGTATCGCCTCGAAAGACGAGACCATGAGCCCCAGCACCCGCATACAGAATCGTAACGAAGGCCGACGGTGCGACAGAAGGGTTTGCACTGCCGACTGCAGAGACAGCAACTTGGCTGGAGGGAAGAACACCTTTGCCTGCACTGTGTCCAATATCAGACCCAGGTACTCCAGGCGACTGGTTGGCGACACCGACGATTTCTGCAGGTTGAGTAACCAGCCGAAATCCTGCAGCGAGGTCATTGTGATCCTCACATTCTCCTCCAGAGCCGAGGCGGACTCCGCTCGCAGGAGCAGGTCGTCGAGGTAGGCCACTACCGCAATGCCTCTCTGACGCAGCAACGCCAACACCGGTGCTAGCAGTTTTGTGAAAACTCGGGGTGCTGAGGCCAGACCGAACGGGAGTGCCACAAATTTAAAATGGAGGTCTCCCATTGCAAAGTGCAGGAAGCGCTGATGCTGTGGACAAATGGGTACATGGAGGTACGCATCCCTGATGTCCAGGGACGCCAGAAATTCCCCCTGAAGGAGGGAAGCCACAACCAAGCGGATAGATTCCATCCGGAATTTCCGCGCCCTGACATACCTGTTCAGGGCCTTTAGGTCCAGTACTGGCCGAACCCCCCCCCCCTTTTTTGGGAACCACGAATAGATTTGAGTAGAAACCTCGAAACCTCTCTTCTGGAGGCACTGGCACAATCACCCCCTGGTCTGAAAGTGCTTGAACAGCCCCGAAAAGGGCCTCCCGCGATCCTGCGGGAGCCCTAAGTTCGATGGGAAGAACCTGTCAGGGGGTAGAGTGTTGAACTCTATCCTGTACCCGGCGGACACCACTTCCCGGACCAAAACGATCGGGAATGTGAGCCAGCCACCGGTCTGCGAACCCCAGAAGACGTCCCCCCACCCGAAACCCGGTTGGGGGCAACCCATCAGGCTGAGGAGGGCTTGTCTTCCGCCTTTTCACTTTTGCGCTGCCACTGCCGCTTTCTGGGCCCTGCAGCGACCTTACCGGGACGGGTCCCCTTACCTGTTGCGCTCGAGGCGCGAAAAAACCTCTTCTGACCCGAGGGAGGGGGCCCCTGTCTACGGCGAAACTCACGTCTCCGGGGCTTTGGAAGGAAGGTACTCTTACCTCCAGTAAAGTCTTTTATGATCTCATCCAAACGTGGACCAAAGAGACGTCCACCCTGAAAAGGGAGGTCAGCAAGACATTTTTTGGAAGCATGGTCGCCGGACCAAGAACGCAATCAAAGTATCCGTCTGAGGATAACGGCAAAAATCGCTATCCTGGATAACATTGGCAGTAAATCAACAGCCGCATTACAAAGGTACTTGAACCCTTGGAGCAAAAACTCAGCCCTCTGCGGTGCATCCATCAGGCGGCCGCATTCCAGATCAGACTGGAGCTCCGCCATACGCTCATACAGATGTTGAGCCGCCATGGCGGACGCCAGGGCTGGTCGCACGGCAGAACTTTCCACCAGGAAAAGCGACTTTAAAAGCGCCTGTTTTTCTATCAGCGGGGTCCTTGAAAGAAGGAGACCCTTCCAGAGGAATAGTCGTTGCCTTACTAAGGTGGGCTATAGGTGGGTCCACCACAGGCGATTCCCATTTTTTCAAAAAGCTTTCCTCAAAGGGATAGCGAGCAGCGAACCGTCTTGACAGCGAAAAGGAAAGCTGCAGACGTTGCCATTCACGGTAAAGAAAATTATCAAAAAATTGATCGTAGGGGTAAGCCTTGGGGGCCCAAGGGGGCCTAGAGGACCCACACACATACGCAGAAGACTGCAATTCACCATCCTGGCTCAATCGCAGCGTAGTGCGAATGCCAGTGATAATGGCGGCGACCAACGCTTTTTCGCGCGCAGCCGCCGCCCCTTGATCCTCTTCACCGTCCGATGGGCCCAGTTCCCCATCAGACAGGTCCACTGGGGTCCCTGAGACCCCTGAGGCCACTTCCGAATCAGAATCCTTCCCTGATGAATAAGGGGGAGGAAGGGGACGCTTCTTGGGGGCCTGTTGGGCGACCTCCGCCCGGGAAAGAAATCCACTAAAGACCGCCCGCAGCTGGTCCAAAAATGCCCCTTGTGCAGACTGCGCCGCTGCTGATGCCTCCTCAGCAGGTTCAGCAGTGTAATCTGCCATCGCTTTACCCCCGGACCCCTCTCAGTGACACACACGTGGTACTAAAGAGGATGAGGCACCCCCACACTGCCGCACACCACCGCCGCACAGCGCACCAGGGAACCCAGGAGGACTGCACCCGCCGCCACCAGCACCCACAGGGGAGCCCAGCTGTAATTGCTGGTTTTTGCTGCCAGTAACACCGGAGGATCGTCAGAAGAGCCGCGCCGTCCAATCACCACCGCTCCACAGAGAAGGAAGAACGCTGCACACACGTTTTTTGCAGAGACATGTTGTCAAAATGGCCGCCGTTAGACACTAGAGGCCGAAACCCCCTGTACAGTGACGTGCAGTACCGCAAACGGACGCTCTGAGCGCTAGAGGGAAAGTCCCATAGGCCAAATATGTCTGCGGCTACGGCAAAATGGCGGCCGAACGCCGCCGCATGGCGGCGAAAACAAAAGCGAACGGCGCC
>BLSH010392495.1:619314-631464 GCA_018402905.1 Glandirana rugosa
CCCTGAATCGGTCACGAGGGACACGACCCGGAGCCACCGCCCGGAATACACCCTGGAGTTAACCGTAAGGAACATGCCCTGAAGCTATTCGCGGGGGACGTCGACTACGGGGGACACTCCCCGGAGTCGGACACGGGGGACACTCCCCGGAACCCCCGCGGGGGCCACACCCTCGGACTGAATCTCTCCCCGGAACCGGACACAGGGGACACGTCCCCGTAACCGCCGTAGGGGACACGCCCCGGATCTGGCCACACCCCCGGGACACACCCTGGAACGCCAAAACACGGTGCGAGGGGACAAGCCAGTACATCACTCCTACAAAGGAGGTGCTGACTTCACCATCTACCCCGGTAGACCAGGGGGCACAGGCTGAGGCCCCTCACAGGGGGCATCAGCTGCAGGGGGCGCTTATCGAAGTCCCGTACAAGGAATGCCAATTGAGGTCCCACATAAGGCCCGCCACCGAGGCCCAGCACAGGGAGCACTGGCTAAGTCCCCACCCAGGGGACACCAAAGAAGTCCCGCACAGGGGACGCCACTGAGGTCCCGCACAGGGGACGCCACTGAGGTCCCGCACAGGGGACGCCACTGAGGTCCCGCACAGGGGACGCCACTGAGGTCCCGCACAGGGGACGCCACTGAGGTCCCGCACCGGGGACGCAACTGAGGTCCCGCACAGGGGACGCAACTGAGGTCCCGCACAGGGGATGCCACTGAGGTCCCGCACAGGGGATGCCACTGAGGTGAGGCACAGGGGATGCCACTGAGGTCCGGCACAGGGGACGCAACTGAGGTCCCGCACAGGGGATACCACTGAGGTCCCGCACAGGGGATACCACTGAGGTCCCGCACAGGGGATACCACTGAGGCCCCCCCAAGGTGCCGCCCAAACTCCCGCACAGGGGAAGCCGAACCGGGCCCCACACATGGGAAATCCGCAGGGGGCTCACCCAAAGGACCCAGAGGGGGGTTGCCCCTCTACCAGAAGGCAGCCGCAAGGCCTTGGATGCCTAAGGTCTCCCCTAGCAGGGCGCAGCCTAGTAGGCCGCGGCCTAAATTTTTGGCCGCAAAACCGCGGCCTAAATTACCAGAGGGCCGCCGCCGGAGGCCCCATTCGCGTCCTTCTGGTCACCTGCCCCCAAGCCCAACTAGGGCAGCAGATGGGTCCACGGAGGTACCTAAACCCCGCAACAAACCCCAGGGTGGAAAACAAGCCCAAACAGGCCCCTAGGCCCGAAGCCTGGACCTCACCCGGGAAAGGGGGGGTGAACCCCGGAGGGACCGACCACCCCAGGGAGTACCCACACCCCACCCAGGGAAGGAGAGGTGGGGGCCCCCTACTCACCGATCCAGCGAGAGCAATGCGGGTATGCACCCAGACAGATCCTCCTCACCCCTCAGTGTGGGGGCTGTCGGCCATGAGGAACGCTGCGACTCAAGGCCTAGGCCCGGTCGTATGCGACCTCGCGAGATGTTCAACCCGCAGGGCCAGCCCCCGTCCAGTGGGGCGGCTATGTCGCGGCCGACCAAACGCAGAGCTGTGGTCTGCCTGCGCTTGCTGGCCAGACTGGGGATACCCTCTGGCCCTATAGTGACCAGTCCGTCACCCAGTCTGGCAGTAGATCTCACCGGAAAAAGATCGAGGGAAAAATAAATAGCAAACAAAAATTTTTGCCAGGACTAGAGATCCCAGGACTAGAGAACCATGTCCTTACTCCTGACTAGGCAGAAAAAAAAAAACTAAAGGCCTATAGCAGAGAGGGGAGTGTACATCACCTAGGACTGCCCATAAGCGTAGTCTTTTTTTCTTTTCTGCCTAGTCCTGCTCCTGTAGAGGGCAATATAACCATTGGTCAAGAATTATGGATTGCTGTGTCTGTCAATGAATGATAGAGAAAAGACACAAGCCCATCAAGTCCAACCTGTGAGTGTGCCCTTATGTCAATATTACATCGTATTTTCCTGTATTTTATGGTCGTTTATGGTGCCTAGCTAACAGTTTTTTGAAATTATCTATGCTCCCTGCTGAAACCACTACTTATGGAAGGAAGAGCGTTCCACATCCTCACTGCTCTTACCGTAAAGAGCGCTCTATGCAGTTTAATGTTAAACCACCTTTCTTCTAATTTTAGTGAATGGCAGCGTGTCTTTTTATATTCCCTTGCGCAGAAAGGTTTTATCCCTATTGAGTGGTGACCAGTACGGTATTGGTACATTGAAATCATATCCTCTCTCAGGCGTCTCTTCTCCAGTGAGAAAAATTTCAGTGCTTGTAATCTTTCCTCCTAAATAAGGTCCTACAGTCCCTTAATCAGCTTTGTTGCCCTTCTCTGGACCCTCTCCAGCTCATCCCTCCTGAGGAATGGTGACCAGAATTGGAAGGCATACTCAAGACCAGAGTTTTATAGAGTGGGACAATTTTCGTTTTATCTCTGGAATTAATCCCTTTTTTAATGCATGCCAATATTCTGTTGGCTTTGCTTGCAGCAGCTTGGCATTGCAAGCCATTGCTGAGCCTGTCCTCTACTAAGACCCCTAGGTCCTTTTCCATCCTAGATTCCCTCAGAGGCTCTCCCCCTAGTAAGTAGTTTGTATTCATATTTTTGGCACCTAAATGCATTATTTTACATTTTTCTACATTAAACCTCATTTGCCATTTAGTTGCCCACCCCATTAATTTGTTCAAATCTTCTTGCAAGGTTTTCAAAGCCTGTGGAGAAAATATTGCCCTGCATAACTTAGTATCGTCCATAAATACCGAGATTGAGCTGTTTATCCCATTCTCCAGGTCGTTTATGAATAAGTTAAATAGGATTGGTCCCAGGACAGAACCCTAGGGGACCCCACTCTCCATACCCGACCATTTTGAGTTCTCCCCATTTATCACCACCCTCTGCACTCGCCCCTGTAGCCAGTTTTCAATCCATGTACTCACCCTTTGGTCCATGCTGACAGACCTTAGTTTGTACAGTAAATGTTTATGGGGAACTGTATCGAATGCCTTTGCAAAATCCAGATACACTACGTCTATGGGGCTTCCTTTGTCTAGATGGCAGCTCACCTACTCATAGAAGGTTAATAGATTGGTTTGGCAAGAACGATTCTTCATGAATCCATGCTGATTACTGCTAATGATACCGTGTTTAGTAAAACCTTGTATATAATCCCTTATCATCCCCTCCAAAAGCTTGCATACTATTGACGTAAGGCTAACTAGTCTGTAGTGCACAGGGATATAACTTGGTCATACCTTACTTCAGAATGAATTAATGCACACACATACAAATACTAAGCTACTCTGTCCACTACATCTGTCTGCCTGTGGTGACTCACCTAATCCCGTTTTCCTACTCCGTCCCTTTTCCGTACCACGTCCCTATCCTTACTTCTCCCGCCATACTTCCCCTGAAACCACGTCCCTTGCTTAGATCCTCCCTATACCCTCTCCCATCTTGATATTGAGATATAGAGTTGTGTTTTATAACCCCCGACCAATGCTACATACAATTACAGAATATTAAACCATATCTCGACTATCCTTTTGAAAAAATCAAGACACCACTGAAAAGCGGTTTGTGTAAGGTAAGTTTAAACTTGCAGTAAAGTACACAGGCTGGATATGCATACAACCTGTGACATTCCCAAGCAATGAATTTGAGGGATGGCAACAACAAGGCAAAAAGAACCATGCCAACAGGCCCAACAAAATGAACAAGGGCCAAGGACAAATGGACAAGAATCAAGGGCGCTACCAAAAAAAACTTGCAGCCCAAGGCTGCATCTGCAAATGCCTGAACTGACAACGTCCAGAAAATGGACAGCAATTTCTTTGGGATGCTTAGAACAGAGCACAAGAAAGGAAGGACAATGCCATCATTGAGGAGGAAGGGGTGATGCCACCTTAGGTAGAAAGGCATGGCTTATTCATGAAGACTATCAGTAAAGAATTAGGAAGGGCCCCTTTCAAGAGAGCTGTAAAATCACACACCATTTCTTTGAGTTCATCGACGGACACAGCGACTCCTTAATCTTGACCAGTGGGTTATATCGCCTCTGCAGGAGTAGGACATGGCAGAACATAAAACTTGGCCACGCCCCATGGGCCGTCCTCAGTTCCTATAACACCCCCTCCCTGCTCCAGGTACTCAGTTTAGTAGTAAGCAGTATTAGAAGTATTAAAACTCCATAGAGGAGTGGGTGCTGTGTCAGTCAATGAACTCGGAGAAATGGATTTTACGGTGAGTACAAAAATCCCATTTTCTCCTTAGTTCATCGATGGACACAGCTCCCTCCTTAATCTTGACCAGTGGGACGTCCCAAAGCAGTGCCAAAATAAAATGAGAGGTGGGGAAAATAACCCAAGGCTAACCACAAGAGCCCTAACCAGGACACAGGAGCCTTAACCGGGTCACAGGAACCCCATCTGAAAAAATAAAAGTTTTGAGCGAAAAACACCCCTCAAGAGGGAACAGCCCCTCTTAAACAGCAGCCTGCAAAACTTTGCGGCCAAAAGAAGCATCCGCAGATGCAAGAATATCTACTTTGAAGAATTTGGTGAAAGTATGCACCGACAACCAAGTGGCCGCCTTGCACACCTGAGATACGGACGCTTGATGACGGAAGGCCCAAGAAGAACTAAGCGCCCCAGTAGAATGTGCCGTGACAGGGAACGGAGGGAGCCGACCTTTAATAGAATAGGCCTGAGTCACCGTTTGTCTGATCCATCTGGAAATGGTAGCTGAAGATGTGGCCAGCCCTTTCCTTGGTCCTTGTGTAACCACAAAAAGCGAATCTAACCTCCAAAAGGACGCCATGGCTTCCAGATACACCCGAATCGCACGAACCACATCCAAGGTATGTAAAGCAAATTCCTTGGGATGAGATGGCTTGGGACACAAGGATGGCAGCACAATGTCCTCATTCAAATGGAAGTCTGAGACCACTTTAGGTAGGAACGATGGACAGGGACGAAGAACCACCTTGTCTCTGTGGACCACTAAATAGGGAGTACGACAAGATAATGCCGCCAACTCTGACACCCTATGGGCAGATGTAATAGCCACCAAGAATGCCACCTTCTGGGACAACGTAGATAAGGAAATCTCCCAAATATTTTCGAATGAAGGTTTCTGGAGAGCAGAGTACCAAGTTCAAATCCCATGGTGGCAAAAGAGACCGTACAGGCGGAGCCACATACCGGACTACTTGAATGAAGGTACGAACTAAAGAGTGAGTGGTTGGGGACACTGAAAGAAGATTGCCAAGGCAGACACCTGGCCCTTGATGGTACTCAAGGCCAACTTTTGCTCAATGCCCCGTTGAAGAAATGCCAAGATCCAAGCTATAGAAAAGGAGCGAGGATGAACGCCAATCGACTCACACCAAGAAATGTACGCATTCCACGTACAATGGTATATCTTGCTAGAATTCGACTTCCTCGCCTTCAACATAGTATGGATCACTGATCCAGACAAACCTCTATCCTTCAGTACCTGACGTTCAATAGCTAAGCCATTAAAACCAGCAACTGTAAAGCAGGATGGAAGCCCGGCCCTTGGGACAACTGGTCGTCTCTGAGGCGCAGCTCCCAAGGGACGTTTACAGCCACCAGAATGATCAGAAGACTTTTGCCCTCGATTCTTCACAGGCGCAGCAGAAGAGGAAGGTGTTGACCCCACAGTGGCACTAGGACGACTGCAGAGTCTACCAGAGGCATCCGTGACCTCGCCATGAACCTCGGTATCCTCCTGTGGAGCCGAACCTGCTGAACGAGCTGCATGCAGGTCTGCAGAAGCAGAACTGTCTTGAGGGTGGATACCACCTGACCCAGAACCTGTATGCAAGTCGGAAGCGAAAGCTGTCTGTGAGACAGCAGCCGGTGAACCACAGCCTGTGGTTCCTTAAAGTGGTAGTAAACCCCACTATCATTTTCAGCCAAGGAAGCTGCCATCTTGGTCGTGTTTAATCTACAACTGCTGTGATGCTGCACATGTGATCAGCTTTGACACCAGCCATTGGATGGTTTGACAGTTTGATTTAGAGCACAACCAATGGGAGTGTTACATTTCCGGCACGTGCTGGAAATGTAACTGGTTTTAAACTGTTAGAATATTTAGAATGCAAATTAGACCTAGGTAATCAAACTCCCTGGACAGGGAGAGGTTGGGGACCTTAGGTAGTCTGGACGTCACTTGAACCTTTGCAGGAATTCTATCCGCACAAGTAGATTCAGGCACTAAACAACCTGAAATGGACAAACCTTGCCCCACTTTCTGGGAACCCCCAAAAGAATCATCTTGGAGGTCCACGAGGCCAGAAGCCAGCGAAGATGTCCCCCCACCCCAGTAATGGATGAGGGTAGACCTTCATGTTGAAGGGGTCTTGACTGCGGGACTGGGGAAGCCCGCTCTAGGCTTACCAGACCAAGATTGCTTGGAACCCCCAAAGGAAGACTTGAACGATCTGTTTCCCTTGTCTGCAGTACCGGGGAAACGAAAGAAGGAAGGCACACGTTTACCGAACCCTTTCCCTTTTTAAGACTGTGGCAGGAAGGTACTCTTCCCCCTTGTGACACCTTTAATGATGTCATTCAGGGTAGCCCCAAACAGGGCTTGAAAGGGCAGATCAATGAGCGCTTTCTTAGAGGCTTGGTCTGCTGATCAGTTCTTCAGCCACAGCACATGTCTACTCACTACCGCTGAAACAGAAAGTTTTGACAGCAGGGGAGTCACATCCAAAGATGCATCACATACTGCAGTCCCTGGACCAACTGGTCCGCAAGATCAACATAAGCAGTGGCAACCTGCTCATTCACCAGAACTTGGTGCAAAAGCTTGGCCCATTCAGTGTCTGAGACACCAGGGCCGAAGCTAGGATCGGTTGCATTGCCGAACCTGCCATAATGAACATGCTACGCGCCACAGACTCCTATCAGCCAGGTCTTTAAAGGACGGGGGAATCCTCTACTGGAATCAAGGTTGCTTTATCCAACCTGGAAACAGGAGGGTCCACCACTAGTGGACTGGTCCACTTTTTTATAAGTGATTCCTCAAAGGGGTAACCTACTGCAAAACATTTGGGGACCACAAATGGTGACTTTGGTTGTTCCCATTCTTTATAGGTAAACCAATCAAAATAAGGCAGATAAGGAAATACCTTTGGTGCACGAGGTGACATATGCATATCAAAAGCCACAGCCACGTCCGTGGCCACACCAGCCGCATCCTACATTTTTAGTCTCACGCACCGCAGTAATAAGTGCATCCCCCAGCACTTTTTCACTCGCTGCTGTGACCATGGAGGATTCATCCTCACTATTGGATGGGTCAGGAAATGTGATATTAGGCCCCCTTGGAAGGGCCACATCCCCAGCGGCATCAGGCTCAAAATTGGATGAGACAGACCGAGCAGGGGACGCTTCCTCCTGGGCCCTTGCCCACGCACTACTTCCACCTGGGATACAAATAACTCTAGGATCGCCGTCAGCGCAGCCAAAGGAAGCTGGAGTCCTGAGGGACCTGCCCCCTCCATGAGGGGGTCAGTGGGGGAGATGTGACCCTGAGGCTCCATCAGGAAATGGGAAGACCTTGCAGTACTAAAGATCTTTTGGCACTACTAAGGGATCCCCCAATGCTCAGGGAGAAAAAGCACAGGGACCTCCAAGGACTCACCCTACCACCAGAGGAGCGCCGCCATTCAGCCCCAGCGACACCATGGACCCCATCTCACATCATATATCCACGGCAGGAAGAGGAGCAAGAGGAAGAGGAGGAGCCCGGCATCTCCACGAGGCTTCAGTCCTCCAACGTCTCAGTAGACTAACGACAAATGGCCACCATGACATCATCAGGCTACACAAACATGGCTGCCCACCAGAGACCAGTAAAACCAATGGAAAATGGCTGCCGTGAAGTCACTGGACTTCTCCAAGATGGCAGCTGGTCATATGACATGCTGAAGCATGCTGCTAGGATCCTCTCTGTTGCTCTCTCTGCAAGGGGACCCACAAAGGTACTGTACCCCACTAGGCAGGATGAACAACTAGAGTACTCTACTGTGCACTCTGCTACCACTGTGCACTCTGCACTGGAGCCCCTAAACTGCACTATACCTCATGATGCACTACACAGCAGGGCATGCACCTAGGGGTCTCCACTGCCCCTCTGCACTGGAACCCCCCTATACCACCAAGGCAGGACACACACTCAAGCCTCTTATGGAGGGGGAATGAAGAGGGAGGCCCCCCAGGGTCTCTGCCGCCTGTCCTGGGAACCCACTAGTACATGAAGGGAAGGGGGGTCCAGCTCAACTGAGGGACTTTAGGATGGGAGGAGGGATCCTGCAAGCAGGTCCGACCATCCCTGGAGAGTATCCGTGTCCACCCCACCCCCGCACAGAAGGAGGGGGGACTGTACTTACCCCTTCCACGGCTGCGGGTAGCACTCCAGACAGGACCTTCGCCACCGAAGTGGGGGGCTATTGGCCAGGGGGACACTGCAACTCGGACCAGAGCCCGTTCGTATGCAACCCTGCGGCCGACCTAGCGCGTAACTGCGGTCTGCATGCGCTCGCTGGCTGGACTGGGAAGACCACTGGATCTAGATTATCCAGCCCCACCCGGCCCGGCAGTTGATTGTAGCTCCCCCAGGAGAAGCATGGAAGGAAGAAAAAATAAAAAATTGCTAGGACCCAAAAGATCCCAGCAAGGAGCTAGGTCCTTACTCCTGACTAGACAGAAAAAACTGAGTACCTAGAGCAGGGAGGGGGTTATATAGGGACGGAGGACGACCCATGGGGCGTAGCCAAGTTTTATGTTCTGCCTAGTCCTACTCCTGTAGAGGCGATATAACTCACTGGTAAAGATTAAGGAGGCGCTGTGTCCGTCGATGAACTATGGAGAAAAATGGCCGACAGATGTGATAGCCACAGAGAAAAAGGGATTTTATTAAAACTTACCGTAAAATTCTTTTCTCTGAGTTCACTGACAGACGCAGCCCTTCATTAGACAAGTGGGGTTATATGCACATCCTACTAGGAGTTGACTAGACAAATAGAAAGAAAGCAAGCTGACCCATCCCAGGGGGCTGTCCTCTCTCTCTTATATAACCCCCCTGCTTAGCATATCAGTTTGTAACAAGCCGTACAAACGAAACACAGAGGGGTGGGTGCTGCGTCTGTCAGTGAACTCAGAGAAAAGGATTTTATGGTAAGTTTTAATAAAATCCCTTTTTCGCTTACGTTCACAGACGCAGCCCTTCATTAGACAAGTGGGGATGTCCCAAAGCTGTGTCAGTCAAGAGGGGTGGGTAAACGACAACAACTGTACCCAACAGAATCCTCTCAGGAGGCGCCAGCCGTGCCTACACTGCCACCTGTAAAACTTCACGGCCAAAAGCAGCATCTGCAGATGCTGACACATCAACTTTGTAAAACTTAGTAAACGTGTGCACCGAGGCCCAAGTAGCCACCTTGCACACCTGTGACACCGAAGCCTGGTGTCTGAAAACCCAGGAAGTGGTAACTGCCCTGGTGGAATGAGCCGTGACTGGAAAAGGGGGTACCTTGCCCCGAACCATATACGCATGGGTCACGGACTGCCTGATCCAACTGGAAACAGTAGCCGACGAGGCCGCCAATCCTTTGCGCGGACCATCCGTCAGCACAAACGCATCAGACTTCCGAAAGGAAGCTGTAGCCACCAAGTACACCCGCAAAGCCCTCACGACATCCAAAGAATGCAACTCAAATTCCTTGGGATGCGACGGGTGCGGACAGAATGAAGGAAGAACATCATCTTCATTAATGTGAAAAGAAGAAACCACCTTCAGTAGAAACGAAGGAGAAGGGCGCAAGACCGCCTTGTCCTAATGACAACGCTGCCAACTCAGACACCCGCCTAGCGGATGTAATGGCCACCAAGAAGGCCACCTTTTGCGACAGCAATTGTAAGGAAATATCCCTGATCTTCTCATATGGTGGTTTCTGCAGTACAGAAAGCACCAAATTCAAATCCCACAGCGCCAAAGGCGACCGTACCTGAGGAGCCACATGGCGTACACCCTGTACAAATGTATGAATCAACTAATGTGACGCCAAAGGCCGGTGAAATAGAATCGCCAGAGCCGAAATCTGACCCTTGAGAGTACTCCATGCCAATTTTTTATCCAGGCCCTGCTGCAAAAAAGCCAGGACCCCAGACACAACGTAAGAGCGAGGGTTCCAACCCCCCGCCTCACAACAGGCAATATAGACCTTCCAGGTGCGATGATAAATCTTGCGCGAAATACACCCCTATCCCTCAACACCTGGGCCTCAATAGCCAAGCTGTCAAGCCAGCGAGGGTAAAGCAGGATGCAAGATAAGTCCCTGAGACAGCAGATCTTCACGCAGTGGAAGACGCCAGGGAACATCTGCCACCATTTGCACCACTTGGTACGCCGAGGCCAATCCGGAGCTACCAGTAATGTCGGAATACCCTCCGCTTCTACCCTGCGCAGCAGCCGCGGTAGAAGCTTGATAGGAGGGAAGGCGTACAGGAGCCGATACTGACTCCAACACGCTACCAGCGCATCCGTGGCGGCCGCCAGCGGGTCTCTTGTCCTGCACACAAAGGTTTTCACCCTGTGATTGACCCGAGACGCCAAGAGGTCCACGTCTGGTGTGCCCCACTCGTGGCAAATCTGGCGGAACACTTCTGGATGTAAGGACCATTCCCCCTGATCCAGAGTCTGGCGACTGAGAAAGTCCGCCTGTCAATTCTCTACACCCGGGATCTGATCAGCTGGTCCAGGGACAGCGGAGACTTGCCCCACCGTGACAGAATCGCTCGCTGAAGGAGCCGTGTGTGACTCTGGGCGTAAGGTACCGCCTCGAAGGCTGAAACCATGAGCCCCAACACCCGCATACAGAATCGTAAGGAGGACCACCGGCGTGACAGCAGAGTTCACACCACCGCTTGCAGTGTCAGCAACTTGGCCGGAGGTAAGAATACCTTCGCCTGCACTGTGTCCAGAATCAGACCCAGATATTCCAGGCGACAGGATGGGTCAATGTCGACTTCTGCAGGTTGATCAGCCAGCCGAAGTCTTTCAACGAGGCCATGGTGACAGCCACGTTCTGCTCCAGAGCCGAAGCAGATTCCGCTCTCAGGAGGAAGTCGTCGAGGTATGCTACCACCGCAATGCCTCTCTGCCTCAATAGCGTCAGCACCGGAGCCACCAGCTTGGTGAACACCCGAGGAGCCGAGGCCAGACCGAAGGGGAGTGCCACGAAATGTTAATGCAGATCTCCCACCGCAAAGTGCAGGAAGCGCTGGTGCCGGAGACAAACGGGAACGTGGAGGTACGGGTCCCTGTTATCCAGAGACGCCATGATGTCTCCTTGGTGTAGGGCGGCCACAACAAAGCGGACAGACTCCATTCTGAATTTTTGCGCCTTCACAAAGTGATTTAGCGCTTTTAAGTCCAGAACCGGCCCGACCCCCCTCCCCCCTTTTTGGGTACCACAAACAGGTTGGAATAGAAGCCGCGGAATCTTTCCAGCGGAGGTACTGGCACAATTACCCCTCGTGCGGAGAGCACCTGAACAGCCCCTAGGAGAGCCTCTCGACGCCCCTGAGGGAGTCTCAAGTTCGATGGGAAGAACCGGTCTGGGGGTAGAGTGCTGAACTCTATCCTGTACCCGGAGGACACCACTTCCTGCACCCATCGGTCAGAAATGTGGGCAGTCCACCTGTCTGCGAACCCCAGAAGTCGGCCCCCCACCTGAGAATCGGAGGAGGACTTATCCTCTGCCTCTTCACTCTTGCGTTGCCAGGGACGTTTACCGGCCCCCGCGGCAGACTTGTCGGGCCTCGACCCTTTGCCCGCTGCACTGGGGGCATGAAAAAACCTCTTCTGATCCGAAGAAGTAGGACCCTGCTTGCGGCGGAACTCCCGCCGCCTGAGCTCCGTAAGAAAAGTACTCTTCCCTCCAGTGAAATCCTTAATGATTTCATCCAACTGCACCCCAAAGAGCCGACCACCCTGAAATGGAAGATCCGTAAAGCCCTTCTTAGACGCGTGGTCACCCGACCACGAGCGTAACCAGAGTACCCGTCTGATAATGACTGCGAAAACAGACATTTTAGACAACATGGGAAGCAGGTCC
>BLSH010392495.1:804873-818348 GCA_018402905.1 Glandirana rugosa
GGGGGCGTCATGGCGTGGAACCTGACTGGCAAGCCTCGTGACGTAATTCGCCAAACGGCGGTAAGCCACACCTAGTGGCAAACAAGCAGACGGCTGGTGTGGTAAAACGATATTCGAGACGAACACAATTACCGTCGTAGATAACAAACCATTGGTGTACACCAAAAGTCGCTTGTGACCGGAATGAGCAATGCCCAAAAATCCACTGCACTTCAAGAGCCTGCACCACAGAGTGTCAGCCACGTTGTCCAGGTTAAACCAGAAGTACTAATTCCGTTTATATCACTTCCTGTAATACCAAAAACGACCACTGGGGGCCGCCAGAGGACAGGCTGAAAACCACATGTGGTTACCAAACAATAGATGCTGCCATTAACACAAGCAGAGCTTATAGCAAAATGGTGTGGTCGGCAGACGAACAAACGGTGATCCACACCGAATGGCGGCAAACCGCTTAATGCAGTGCTCCGAACGGTCAGTCCAAGGTGCGGTACTGCGGGGGGGAGGGGGAGTGGGGGATAACAGGAGATAATCCTCAAAGGGGTACCACCCAGTGTGTCCCCTCTAACGAGCCCCCACCGGCTGGCTACCACAGAAGCTGCCCAGGTGCCCACTCTCCGCGCCCCTAGAACGGAAGAGGGGTCCACTCACCAATCCGACGGGCGCAGTGGGTAGCCACCCGGAGCAGACTTACCTCCCCCATAGAGAGGCATGCTGCTGGCCAGGCCCCTGGACAGGAACAAAACCAGTCACTGGGCTCTAGTGGGTTTTAGCCACTGGCAGCCCGCACGGAACGGGCGCTATGCGGCGGGCCCCCGCTAAGGGTAGCTCGCATAGTGTCGGCCGGACTGGGGAAAGTTTTTGGATTCTAGATATCCTCTATACCACCAGCCGGCTTCTTGATAGCAGTCTTCATCAAAAAAAAATCTTCAGGAGACCGCAGATCCCATAGGGAACCAGGTCTACTCCTTGCACTAGGCAATTTAAAACGGATGTGCTATGCAGAGCAGGGGGATAATATGCTAAGGTGAGGACGGCCCCCTGGGAGGGGCCAACCTATACTTTTGTTTTATTTTTGCCTAGTCTACTCCTAGTAGTATGAGCATAACCCCACGTGTCATAAGAAGGCTGAGTCTGTCAGTGAACGGAAGAGTAAAAGGCTAGTCCCCCCCAATTGGCAAAGGGACCTAAATGCCTTAAAGCGGAGTTCCACCCAAAAGTGGAACTTCCGCTTTAAGTCCTCCTCCCCAGCTCCAAATGCTGAAAACTGAGCTTTTGGGGAGGAGGGGGGGTGGGGATACCCTATTTTTAGGGGTACTTCCGCCCCGGTCGCCTTAGGCGATCGGAAGTGGAAGGACTCCTTCCCCCTCCCTCCCGAAGTCTTCTGGGACACAGGACAGGTCCTAGAAGACTTCGGGACCAATCACAATGCGCAGCGCCGCTCGCGCATGCGCAGTGTGCGCCCGGCCGTGAAGCCGCGGCTGGGTGCCCACAGTAGCAATGCCGGCGCCGCGGAGGGGAGGGGGAGAGGAGAGAGGCTCCGTGCGGGTCCATCGCTGGACCGGGAGACAGGTAAGTGTCGGTTTATTAAAAGTCAGCAGCTACACTTTTTGTAGCTGCTGACTTTTAATAAACCTAAGGAAAGGGTGGAACTCCGCTTTAACCTTCAAACTGATAAGAACAGATACTACACTTGATCTTAGCCAAAAGGCCGAGAAGCGATCAGAGATCAGATGTTATAGCCGCCTGTACAAACTATACGACACTAGCTTGTAGGAACATGGACTGATTTATTGGGCAAGAACACAGTATATATATATACATATATACATACACACACACACACACACACACACACACACACCATGAGAGTACTTTACCCCCTCCCCTCCTGATTGTCTTATCCTAACAACAGAAACTGCACACAGGACACATTATCCTAAGCATAAACACAGCAAACCTTCAAACAATAGAAGAAGACCTAATTAGCAGATGGACCGTCTCCCCTATTGAAGTCCATGGAATCGACATTTAAGCAATGCTTTGATTACTCAGGGCGTGGAGACAGCATAGCAACAGTCTTTAAGGCCCATACAATGTTCCATCATCCTGATGAAGTGGAATTAATGTATCATAGATTTGAGGGATATTGTTGATAAATATTTTTGTCCCATCTGCAGTAATCCAACTTACATTCTCATAGTCTATTAACCACTTGCCGACTGCGTTTTTACTGCGACAGCGTGGCTCTATTCCGTGTATCGCCGTAAATAGGCAGTGTGCCCGTCGCACTCTGCAGGAATGTGCCCGCGGCTCGAGCGGACCCGATGTCCGCCGGCGAGCCGCGATGAGCTGTCAGAGTGAAAGAACGGGGAACCGCCGATGTAAATACGGCGGTTCCCCGCTCTGTCAGTGGGGACATAAGAGATCTACTGATCCCTGTCACTGGGATCAGTTAGATCTCTTATGCCAAAGGTAGCCCAGCCCCCTCACAGTTAGAACACACACAGGGAACACAGTTAACCCCTTCACTGCCAATGGCATTTACACAGTAATCAGTGCATTTTTATAGCACTGATCGCTGTATAAATGCCAATGGTCCCAAAAAAGTGTCAAAATGGTTCGACATGTCCGCCGCAATATCGTAGTACCGCTAAAAATCGCAGATCGCCGCCATTACAAGTAAAAAATTTTAAAAATATATTAAAAACCCCAGAAATGAATTCTCATCATCCTTAAATGCAGCAACTTTTGAGCAAACCAATCAATAAACGCCGATTGGGATTTTTTTTTTGTTACCAAAAATATGAGGAAGAATATAAATCGGCCAAAACCGATGAATACATTTTTATTTATTTTTTTGATTTGTATTTTAGCAAAAAGAAATCTCTTTTTTTTTTTTGCAAAATTGTCGCTCTTTGTTTATAGCAGCGATCAGAAATGATGCAGCGGTAACCAAATACCACCAAAAGAAAGCTCTATTTGTGGGGAAAAAAAGGACGTAAATTTAGTTTGGGTGCAACGTCGCACAACCGCGCAATTGTCAGTCTAAGCGACGCAGTGCCGAATTGCAAAAAGTGCTCTGGTCCTACAGTGGGAAATCCTTCCGGGGCAGAAGTGGTTAAATAGCTGTCCAATTTCTTGGTCACCCCGTGCCCCTAAAAGACACAGGGTGACTTAGACATAAGAGGGGCCTGGTGAGCTGAGACAAGGGTTTCCCAACCTCTCCAAGGGATTCTGGGTACTACAGGCCCCCCACCCAAAGTGACTCCCGTGACATCTCTCCCCTTTCGGTAGGAGACTAATAAAGGAGGAGACCCCAGACACATTGACTCTGAAGTTAGCCAGTAGTTCCAGTTCCCCAATTCTGGTATCCACACCGTACCCCAAATAAATTGTCCCAAATATAGCATTACTCGCCCAGCCAACCTCTGCCTCTCTTGGAGAACATACCCGCTGCTGGAGAGAAGTGCGGACTGGCTCTTCTCCCTCAAGTCCTGTCAGCCGCTGGAAAGAAGATAGGGTGGCTGGGCTCACTTCACCACGCTGTTGGGGATCTGGGCCAACTGCCCACCATCCCTGGGGTATACATCTGGATACCGCATCTTTTGTTCGTTGAGGGCAGAGGCCAGCAGCACTCTGCCCTGTTGCCAGCGCTTCTGCTGGGGACCCCACATCATCCGCTCTGGTGAACTGTTGGGGAGGGAGGCCGACTGCCCCAGCTCCCTGGAACTCCACAGTTGTTGCCGGTGCTGGGCAGAGGTTGGTAGCACTCTGCCCTGTTGCCAGCACTACTGCTGGGTTTCTGCTAGTGGAGACTGCAGGTCCATCCACCGACACCAGATCAAGCTGCCATTATGAGGTGCCGATTGCATTCCCTCCCTGAATCCTGATCTGCTGCTCCGGAGTGACCGCCACCTCCTCACCCTGGGCCCCCAGAACTCCTGCAGATGTGTGGCAGAGGTCTTGGACCCTCTGGTTGCCAGCACTTCAGCTGGATTGGTGTCATTATTCTGGGAGGGCCATCTGCTACTGGGACGCCCTTTCTTTAGGTCTGTCTCCCAGGTGCACGAATCCTTGTTGGGGAGAGGGAATGGCTGCTTCCCCTTCCTGCATCTCTGAAATCCACTGGGGAAGAAGAATCACCACCTTCTCACCTCGGGCCTCTGAAACTGCCACGGGTGTGGAGCAGGGGTCTGCAGTACTCTGTCCTGCTGCCAGAGCTTCTACTCGGGATTCGTTAGGTGGTTCTTCCTCTACAGAAAAATCTATTAAATCCCCAGTCTCTGGAATTGCAGAAAGTCCAGGGCACGGTTTGGCTTCACTTGGGCCCAGTACCAACACTTTGGCAGGTGACTTATCATCCAAAACATCCTCTGATGAAAAGTCAATAAAATCCATGCTGTGACCCCTGTCTGGGGAGTGAGGACCGCTTCCTCTTCTTCCAAGCCCTTGAACTTCTGTTGGACAGATGCATTTCTCCATCCAAGCTCGTCCTGTGCAGAAACAGGTTCAAGGCCATCTTCCATAAGACCTCCGCTTCCATAGCTGTGGGCGGAGATGGGCAAAGCACACTGTTACTCTGCTCCATTGCTGACACTTCAGCTGAGATTTCAGGACTGTCAGCTGGTACTTCTGGATAGTCTCAGACAAAGGGAGCCCAGCCCTGGCGCTAAGCAGAGTCTAGTAATCGTCTGTAGGCGATCTCCAGCTCTCATTCCTGAACGGTCAGAAAGTCTATCTTCCAGTGCCCAGTGCACTTCTGAGACATTCAGCATCTCTTCCCTGTAATCCATGATATCGTCTAACCACCATTCCAAATCGCTCCCAAAGTTAGGGTCCCCAGACAGATTCACATACAACAGTCCCAGGCTGCCGTAGCCAAAGCCTTCCGTTGGGCTGTCATCTGCTATCCAAGGGCATGCTTGTGATACATGCCACCGGAGGGCTCTGTAGCTCTCATACAGCCGCATTTCTGCCCAGACCAGCCTGCTTAACTCAGCTGTCTGCTCCTTGTGCGGTTTTTCTCCTAAAAACAGTACCCGCAATCCATACTGTGACCAGTACCTTTCCTGGATGGAGGGGAGAATTTTTCTCTGGTGGTGTTGCTTACAGGTTAGCGTTTCCTTCCAGAGTTCGCAGCGGATAGAATCATACCACCCCAGTAGAACCTGCTCTGATACTGATCCTCTGTGCTGTATCTGGATCTCTCGCAACCTCCTTCAGAATTCCTCTTCCATGGTGGCTGGTATCTGTATCTCTACTCTTCTGCTATCTGTACCTTAGATCCCAGTGGAGGTTTGGATGTCCCAGACTGCAGGAAGCATCCCACCGCTTGCCATCAATTGTAAGGAAATCGACCCACTCCGCTTGAGTACTTCCGTCAGAATATCGTTTCCTTCAGTCTGAACATCAGAGATCAGATGCTATAGCCGCCTGTACAAACTATACAACACTAGCTTGTAGGAACATGGACTGATTTATTGGGCAAGAACACAGCATATATACACACACACCATGGGAGTACTTTACCCCCTCCCCTCCTGATCGTCTTATCCTAACAATACAAACTGCACACAGGACACATCATATGCACAAACACAGCAAACCTTCAAACAATACAAGAAGACCTAATTAGCAGACGGACCGTCTCCTCTATTGAAGTCCATGGAATCCACATTTAAGCAATGCTTTGATTACTCAGGGCATGGCAACAGTTTACAAGGCCCATACAATGTCATCCTGATACAGTGGAATTAATGTATCATATTTCTTGAGGGATATTGTCCAGAAACATCACTGCCCCCAACACTGCTGGAAAGAGCTCTTCCACTATCCCATCACAAACCACACATATAGAACCCGGGATAACAGGGATAAAAGAGAAGGCTGAGTCCAGTGTGGTTGTGTGGGGAGTCTGACCAGCGTAGATCAGACTAGGGTTCTTGGTCACCCTGAGAGCCTCCCAACCTCTCTGAGGTAGTCTAGGTTCCACAAGCCCCCTGCCCAAAGTGACTCCTGTCACACATCTCCCCTACTGACAGGGGACTAACACACAAACATCTCCCTATATTTGCTATTGGCAGCAGAGGGGGAAAGCGGTGGCCAATTTACTGAAGACCATAAGGGTACTGGTGGAATATACTGCAGAAAGCCACCTTTAGGAAATACAGATAAAGTGTGTATGTATGTATATGTATGCATGCATGTATATATATATATATATATATATATATATATATATATATATATATATATATACACACACATACACACACACACACACACACAGTATCTCACAGAAGTGAGTACAGCCCTCAATTTTTTGTAAATATTTTATTATATCTTTTCATGTGACAACACTGAAGAATTTACAGTTTGCTACAATGTAAAGTAGTGAGTGTATAGCTTGTATAACAGTGTAAATTTGCTGTCCCTTCAAAATAACTCAACACACAGCCATTAATGTCTAAACCGCTGGCAATAAATGTGAGTACTCCCTTAAGTGAAAATGTCCAAATTGAGCCCAATTAGCCACTTTCCCTGCCCAGTGTCATGTGACTCGTGAGTGTTACAAGATCTCAGGTGTAAATGGGGAGCAGGTGTGTTAAATTTGGTGTTATTGCTCTCATAGAGCGTATGAGTCCTGCCAGCATTGCCGCAGAGGTTGAAGGTTGAAGGGGTGGGGGTCAGCCTGTCAGTGCTCAGATCATATGCTGCACACTGCATCAAATTGGTCTGCATAGCTGTCATCCCAGAAGGAAGCCTCTTCTAAAGATGATGCACAAGAAAGCCTGCAAACAGTTTGCTGAAGACAAGCAGACAAAGGACATGGATTACTAGAACCATGTCCTGTGGTCTGATGAGACCAAGAAAAACATATGTTGTTCATATGGTGTCAAGCGTGTGTGGCAGCAACCAGGTAAGGAGTACAAAGACAAGTGTGTCTTGCCTACAGTCAAGCATGGTGATGGGAGTATCATGGTCTGGGGCTTCATGAGTGCTGCCGGCACTGAGGAGCTACAGTTCATTGAGGGAACCATGAATGGCAACATATACTGTCACATACTGAAGCAGAGCATCATCCCCTCCTTTGGAGACTGGGCCGCAGGGCAATATTCTAATATAACGACCTCAAACATGCCTTTAAGACAACCACTGCCTTGCTAAAGAAGCTGAAGGAAAAGGCGATGGACTGGCCAAGCATGTCTCCAGGCCTCAATCCTATTGAGCATCTGTGGGGCATCCTCAAATGGAAGGTGGATGAGCGCAAAGTCTCTAACATCCACCAGCTCCGTGACGTCATCATGGAGGAGTGGAAGAGGACTCCAATGGCAACCTGTGAAGCTCTGGGTGAACTCCATGGCCAGGAGGGTTAAAGGCAGTGCTGGAAAACACAAAATATTGACACTTTGGTCCTAATTTGGACATTTTCACTTAGGGGTGTACTCACTTTTGTTGCCAGCGGTTTAGACATTAATGGCTGTGTGTTGAGTTATTTTGAGGGGACAGCAAATTTACACTGTTATACAAGCTGTACACACACTACTTTACATTGTAGCAAAGTGTCATTTCTTCAGTGTTGTCACATGGAAAGATGTAATAAAATATTCACAAAAATGTGAGGGGTGTACTCACTTTTGTGGGATACTGTGTATATATATATATATATATATATATATATATATATATATATATACACACACACATACACAGTATCTCACGAAAGTGAGTACACCCATGACATTTTTGAAAATATTTTATATCTTTTCATGTGACAACAATGACGAAATGAAACTTTGCTACAATGTAAAGTAGTGAGTGTACAGCTTGTATAACAGTGTAAATTTGCTGTCCCCTCAAAATAACTCAACACACAGCCATTAATGTCTAAACCGCTGGCAACAAAAGTGAGTACACCACTAAGTAAAATGTCGAAATTGGGCACAATTAGCCATTTTCCCTCCTCTGTGTCATGCGACTCATTAGTGTTACAAGGTTTCAGGTGTGAATGGGGAGCAGGTGCGTTATAATTGGTGTTATCGCTCTCATTCTCTCATACTGATCACTAGAAGTTCAACATGGCACCACATGGCAAAGAGCTCTCTGAGGATCTTAAAAAAAGAATTGTTGCGCTACTTAAAGATGGCCTAAGCTATAAGAAAAATGCCAAGACCCTGAAACTGAGCTGCAGCACGGTGGCCAAGACCATACAGCAGTTTAAAAGGACAGGTTCCATTCAGAACAGGCCTCGCCATGGTCGACCAAAGAAGTTGAGTGCAGGTGCTCAGCGTCATATCCAGAGGTCGTCTTTGGGAAATAGACGTATGAGTACTGCCAGCATTGCTGCAGAGGTTGAAGGGGTGGGGGGGGGCAGCCTGTCAGTGCTCAGACCACACGCCGCACCCTGCATCAAATCGGTCTGCATGGCTGGCGTCCCAGAAGGAAGCCTGTTCTAAAGATGATGCACAAGAAAGCCTGCAGTTTGCTGAAGACAAGTAGACTAAGGGCGTGGATTTGGTTCAGATGGTGTCAAGCGTGTGTGGCAGCAACCAGATGAGGAGTTACAAAGACAAGTGTGTCTTGCCTACAGTCAAGCATGGTGGTGGGAGTGTCATAGTCTGAGGCTGCATGAGTGCTGTCGGCACTGGGGAGCTACAGTTCATTGAGGGAACCATGAATGCCAACATGTACTGTGACATACTAAAGCAGAGCATGATTCCCTCTCTTTGGAGACTGGGCCGCAGGGCAGTATTCCAACATGATAATGACCCCAAACACACCTCCAAGACAACCACTGCCTTGCTAAAGAAACTGAGGGTAAAGGTGATGGACTGGCCAAGCATGTCTCCAGACCTAAACACTATTGAGCGTCTGTAAGGCATCCTCAAAATGGAAGGTGAAGGAGCGCAAGGTCCAATATCCACCAGCTCCGTGTTGTTGTCATGGAGGAGCGGACTCCATGCTCAAGTGAGTTAAGGCAGTGCTGAAAAATAATGGTGGCCACACAAAATATTGACACTTTGGGCCCAATTTGGACATTTTTTTACATAGGCCCCTTTCACACTGGGGCGTTATTACAGCGGTAAAGCGCTAAAATTACCGCTGCAATAACGCTCTAAATATTATTTTTATGCATCTCTATGGATGCTTTCAGACTGAGGCGTTGCGCTAGCGCAGCGCTTCAGAAAATCATGCAAGCATGATTTTTCAGGAATGTGGGGAGCGGTGTATTCACCGCTCCTCCACCGCTCCTGCCATTAAATTGAATGGGCAGCGCTCCCGTAGCGGCTGTACACCGCTCCGGGAGCACCGAGCGCCGGCACTTTTAACCCCTGTTTAACCCGTTGTGGGGGGGTTAAAAGTGCCCCGCACCCGCCTGCATAGCGGCACCGTAGCGCCTCTATAACAGCGCTAAATCCCCGCTGAGACTAGCGGGGATTTACCGCTACCCCCCGCCAACCCCAGTGTGAAAGGGGCCTTAGTGGTTTATTCACTTTTGTTGCCAGCAGTTTAGACATTAATGGCTGTCTGTTGATTTATTTTGAGGGGACAGCAAATTTATACTGTTATATAAGCTATACACTCACTACTACATTGTAGTAAAGTGTCATTTCTACAGTGTTGTCACATGAAAAGATATAATAAAATATTTACAAAAATGTGAATGGTGTAATCACTTTTGTGAGATACTGTATATACATACCACACACACACACACACACACACACCCCTGCTGAATCGTTTAAAATACAATTTATTTAAAAAAAAAAAAAAAACGCTAAAAAACTCCCATGTTACCGTGCACAGTTGCCTGGTGCACTCAGATGACACATATCGCACTTGTATGGGTGTGCAGCCCCTTTTAGGATCACTCGTGTGGTCGCAACAGCAGCCAGCTGTCGCAGCGGCAGCCAGCATTCCACCAGTAGCCCTTATGGTCTTCAGTAAAATGGCCACCGCTTGTCCCCCTCTGCTGCCAATACCAAATGTAGGGAGAGGTTTGGCTGGCAGCAGAGACAGACTACAGGAAAACATGGAGACATGCGGCGGGCTACAACAAAATGGCCTGATCTTTTGATATCTGCTATATAAACCCTGAAAAGTTACTGGGACCTATTCTCCTTGATAAAGTCACGTGGATAGGTGACGAAACGTACGTTGGAGGCAGGACCTAGTGACATCAGCACGCCCAAGCAGGAATTTTTTGTGTACTGCCAGCTGGCTGCTGCTGCGACCACACGAGTGATCCTAAAAGCGGCTGCACACCCATACAAGTGCGATGTGTGTCATCTGAGTGCACCAAGCAACTGTGCACAGAAACATGAGTTTTTTTTTAGCTGTTTATTAAATAAATGGTATTTTAAACGATTCAGCACCGTCAGTTTTCCTTTAATGCTTTATGAGTGCTGATAATTGTGGACCACCTAGGACCCTCTGCATCGGAGAAGTCTATATCTGCTCATCAAGGGATGGTTTGTGCCCCTTAACCACTTCCCCACCGCCTGCCGTGTTTCACGGCGGCAGTGTGGATGCTCTGCGCGAATCACCGTAAATAGGCGACGATCGCGTGCACAGCTAGGCGGCGCGCACCTCCCAGCGCGGTCGCGGCGGTCCCATTCGTTGCCGGACCGTTCAGTCAACATGAATAGACCAATGGATTTTGGTCTATTCCTGTTGATCGTCCGGCGAATGGGATTTCTTCCCCTACCTGTGAAATGTAAACACAGGTAGGGGAAGTGATGTCATCTCCCCTCTCCGCTTTCTTTTCCGTTGCAGAGAGGAGAGAGAGACATCAAAAACGTGAGTTGCACCAACACCACACTGACACCAGGTCACATAGGCACATTTAACCCTTTGATCGCCCCCCAGTTAACCCCTTCACTCCCTGTCACCCCGTCACAGTCATATAGTGCAGCGATCTGATTTTTACCGATCGCTGTACTTGTGACACTAAATAAGTGTTAGGGTAGGTTACTAGTAGGCCTAGGTAGGTGTAAACACCCCCCCTTGCCCTCCTAATAAAGGTTTTAACCCCTTGATTGCCCCGTCACCTGTGATCACCGTTTAAGTGTCACAGTCACGCTAGCTAGCTAGACAGTTTTTTTCCCCGTCTGATTACCCGCCGTATATTCATTTTATTCCTTTTATAGGTTTTAACCCCAGATCGCCCGGCGGTGAGCCCAGTTAGGTTTTAGCGTGAATTAGGGTCAGCACAAACCCCAGGCAGGGCCAGTTAGTGAGGTACTCTGACACGCACACACACACATTAGGTAGGTGTTAGATATTATTGTAATATCTGATCATTTCAATATCTGCGATCTGATCAGATCTATATTAGCGTCCCCCTTAGATTTAGTGTTCTAAAAAACGCAGCGTTAGCGGGATCAGCCCAGATAACTGCTAACACCTGCGTTTAGCCTCTCTGCCCAGCCCAGCTCACCCAAGTGCAGGATCAATAGATCGCTGACACTTACCACTCACAAAACACATATCTGCAGCCTTCGCAGAGATCACACCCGATCCCTGAGAATTCTGACAGTGAATTTGGTAGCGACTTGACACAGGCTCTGACAACCAGGTGCACTTTTTTGCCTGTGAGTCTCACTAGTGTACCTATAAATTTAGAGGCCATGTCTAATCCGAGGTTCACTGGTCATGAGGCCTACGCAATTGTGAGTATGACAGATGAGAGCGATGGGGGAAGACTCACTGTCAGATTCAGACTCACCAATCGAGTTAATATTTGACAGCGGCTCCATGACAGATAGCTCTGACGATTGGGTGGTCCCTGCTAAGGTCAGGCGTACCAGATCTCGTTTAGCTGTCGCTGAGGTGCATGAACCGCAGGGCTCTTGTATGGAGCAGAGAGCAAGTACTAGCGCCGCTACCCCTTCTGGTGACCTGGCAAGCACCAGCAGCCTAGTACATCCTGGTCATACAACCAGCACTGCAGTATCACTTGGTGACGTGGCGAGTCCCATAAGTGCAGTTCAAGCTGGTGTGGCTAGCACAAGTAATGCCCCGCAGCCACGAAGAAGACGGAGAACACAGGCCCGCAGAGCCCATAGTGCCCTTCCTGATGCGCTTGCAAACCCTAATTGGCAACCCACCACTGATGCAGCGCCCGTACTTCCCCCATTCACTGCCCAACCCGGGATTCAGGTGAATACAGTTGATTTTAGGGCCATTGATTTTTTTTCACTGTATTTCACCGAAGATCTCTATAGATCTATTGTGGACCAAAGCAATTTATACGCTGGTCAATACATCACCGCTAATCCCCATGTGTCCCTTGCCAGAAATTGGAAACCAATTACGGTTTCCAAATTTAAGACCTTTCTGGGCCTCACCCTCAACATGGGCATACATCAACTACCTGAATTGCGGTTATATTGGTCCAGTGACTCAATTCATCACATGTATGCCTACTCTGCTTCCATGGCCAGGACACGATACGAGCAGATTCTGCGGTTCATGCACTGCAGTGACAATCGACTCGATCGTCCATATGGAGACCCTGAATGTGACCGGCTCTACAAAATTCGGCCCCTCATAAACCACTTCAACCAGACGTTCGCAGCACATTTTATTCCCAACCAAGTTGTGTGCGTGGACGAGTCCCTGATTAAATTTGCTGGCGTCTTGTTTTCAAACTGTACGTCCCCAACAAGCGTGCCAGATATGGGGTCAAGTTGTATAAGCTCTGTGACAGGGCCACAGGCTATACATGTAGTTTTATGGGTAATGAGGACCTAGATAGCCGCATAGAGCCGGAAGGATGCCCAGACTACATGGAGAGTGCTGACAAAATTGTGTGGAGCTTGGTGTCACCCTTATTCGGAAAGGGGTACCATTTGTAGGTGGACAATTACTACAAAAGCGTGCCACTTTTTAGTCACTTACTTGATCACCAAATTGGCGCATGTGGCACCGTGCGACCTAATCGCCGGGCCTTCCCCCAACGGCTGGTAGATTCCCGACTTAGTAGGGGGGAAGAGAGCCTGCTTGAGATGTGGTAATTTGCTTGCGATAAAGTGGAGGGATACAAAGGATGTTTTCATTCTTTCCTCCATTCATGCAGACACGGCTGTCCAAATTAGAAGGGCGACTGGTGTTGTGGAGAAACCCCTCTCTGTCCACCAATATAACCTTAATATGGGAGGGGTGGACCTCAATGACCAGTTATTGGCGCCCTACTTAATTGCCCGTAAATCCAGACGCTGGTACAAAAAAGTGTCTATTTACTTCTTTGAAATGGCTTTGCTGAACGCTTTTGTGCTATACAAAGCGTCAGGACGGACTGGACCTCTCCTGCAATTCCAGGAAGAGATCATCAGAGCCCTTCTGTATCCAGATGGCTCTGCACCCCAAGTTCCCAATCCACATGCAGTGAGCCGGCTGCATGGACGGCATTTATCCACATGCCATCCCTGGTACCCCTGCCAAACGATACCCCCAAAAAAGATGTTGTG
>BLSH010392495.1:906598-923395 GCA_018402905.1 Glandirana rugosa
TTCGTTCTCCCACAGTTTTATAACGATAGTGTTCCACTAATTTTATACGTCACTACCTTCGAATGGTCCGTAGTAGTGACAAAAGAGATCTTTTGTAGTTTCGAGAAAGGTTGTCTCGTACCCGGTAAAGAACCCGACTGTCACAGTAGGGGTCTAGACGTTCAGTCATTGGTCCAGGTCGAAGGTTTGGAAACACTTTGGAAAGGCTGGCCCAGACAAGAGATTGTTCCTTGTCTAACAACCCTCCTCCAACGAATTTCGACACCAGGGTGGGATTAGTACATCAAGATACAACAGGAGAGACATTCGGCCCTCCCAACAATCTGTTCCTTGTTAGAGAACAGACCCGGTCGGAAAGGTTTCACAAAGGTTTGGAAGCTGGACCTGGTTACTGACTTGCAGATCTGGGGATGACACTGTCAGCCCAAGAAATGGCCCATGCTCTGTTGGAAAGAGCTTTGATGTTTTCTAGAGAAAACAGTGATGATGCCTGGTAAGCTTCCATCACTGCATATTTTAATCACCTTGTGATAGCAATATTTTGACACCCTCTTGCTTTTATCTGGGCTCCAGAACCAAACAAGCATACTAGAGGTTGATCGCCAATCTATAGATCTTACTACATAATCTTCATTCAAGAGATGCCTATGGACATTTAAACAATAGGCCCTTGTAGATATCCAGCGAGAGTTCTGCCACAATGCTATACATACTCAAAATGCATATGCCCACGCCTATGACCTTTCTCCCCTCTAAAAGCTGGTACGGTAGCTGTTGAGTGTTTGGAAAGGAACTGGGTAAAAAAAGAACTTGACAATTTTATAAATGACTGGTGCTCTGCCCAACGTTGGAAGTCTGACTTCATATGGCACATTGTGATACTGGTGGAAAGTTATGCAGATCACCACTTCAGACGATTGAGCCTGTACCATTAACAGAATATTTACTTTGACCTGTTCTGTTAGGAAGGCTGTGAAAAAAAAGAGATGCACTGTGCAATATTCCCTCCAAAAAAGATTTGGGGAAACCAGCTGCCGTGATCAATCCATATTAATCAGGCCAGCAAATGAAGATATGGTGCTTGACCCAAAGGCAGTGCTCACTAGAATAGCTGCTTCTCCTCCAGCGGAGGAGGAATCTTTGTGAGAACCAAGGCACTATGTCACTTCTCTGCAATGCTTTCTAGGAAACTTCCTAGAGCAGGGGTCCTCAAATCACGGCCCCCCAGGAACCACAACTCCCATCATGCCTAGCCATGCCCGTGAATGTCAGAGTTTTACAATGCCTCATGGGACGCGTAGCTCCGCAACAGCCGGAGGGCCGAAGCCTGAAGACCCCCATCCCAGAGTGTTGCAGCACTGGAGCCGATATCCAAGCAGGAGATAATCTGTACGTGCAGGCTGTGCATCTGTCCCTTAGGCGGCTCGCCTTTTGCTCCTTTCCTTTGTCCTACAGGGAGAGGACACAAGGTGGTATGAGCCTTTTACAAGGAGAGACGAGGGTGCAGACGATCATACCATGACCAGCACTCAGCTGCCTAGGGAGACCCCCACCACTGGTAGGAAAAAGAGGGATACTCAAACAGCCAGACTCCACAAACCCACTCTGCTGGTCTGTGGATTGTACAGAGAGTCAACCCAAAACCTCTGGTGTACCCTACACCAGGGAGTAAGAAAGGAGGAACCCAGTTCTAGCCTCTTTCTTACCTTAGGGTCAGAGTCTGCAGGTGTCTCAGACCTGCTTCCTGCTTACAGTCTCCACTGGAGACTTTACCAGCACAGGACAACATGGCTATGTCCGTATGGCGTGTTTTAGAAATTGCATGAAGATACCCTTGCTGTGTATGAACCTTAATGCATTAGGACAACCGATTGTGCAAGACAATGTAAAGGTCCAGTAAAAGCCTTCCAATTCATACAGCCATCTATACCAATGAAGGCTAAACTTCCAGCAGGTCATTTTAACTATTAGGTTCAGTTAATACTAGTGCGACTCGCCATGCGACCCCGAACACAAAGTCGCATGACAAGTCACAGCCCATAGATTTCAAATGGCAATTGTTTCAACCTATGCGATTCAAGGTTACAGCGACCCAAGAAAGGGTCCTTCAACCATAGAGATGCGATCTCTGATGCAACCCAAATCCAGAGACTGAAGATAGATCAAAACCGCACTCCAAATCACGCAACCTTTGGGTCGCAACATTGGAAATGTAGCCTCAGAGATAATATATTAGATCGCATATGAGGCATGAACCACAATGTTACCATAAGAATAAAACACAAAGCATAAGCTCCAATGTTGAGTATTTAAATACATAGAGTTATAACATTCTTGGAGAAGTATAAGGACAAAGACAGAGTATTTATCTAATACCCCACACACAGCCATTTATACGTAACTAATGACAATGCCACAAAGCCACAAAGCCAACCATTGTTAGAATCATAAATCATAGTTATAGCCCAGTCTCTGGCTCCAATCCATTACACATCTATATGGTGGAACTCAGGGAGCTCCGGATGACAGAAGTCTAGGCACACACACTAGAGTGCACAGCAGATACTGTTAGAGTGATTGCCCTCAGCTCCAGCACATTTATTGGAAGGCGCGATTCCTGGGTCGACCTACAGCCCTGAGCAGACAACTGCCCCAGGACCCCTTCCCAGCCCGATAGGCTGGCGTCCATCCTATCGACCAATTCAGGGGAAGAAACAACCTTCCCAAAGTCAATGCTGGGGCCCGGAGCCACCAAGTCAATGACCCCCTGGTTTGATGATCCAATTTGATCAGCTGGTCCAGGGACAACGGAGACTTGTCCCACCATAACAGGATCGCTCGCTGTAGGAGCCAAGTGTGACTCTGGGCGTACGGTATAGCCTCGAAGGCCGAGACCATGAGCCCCAACACCCACATACAAAACCGTATGGGAGGACCACCTAAGTGAGGGCAGGAATCGCACTGCTGCTTGTAGCGTCAGTCACTTGGCCGGAGGTAGGAACACCTTCGCCTGCTCTGTGTCCAATATTAAACCCAGATATTCCAGACGACAGGATGGGATCAATGTCTGCAGGTTGATCAGCCAGCCGAAGTCTCTCATCGAGGCCATGGTGATAGCAACATTGTCCTCCAAAGCCGAAGCTGACACCGCTCGCAGGAGCAGATCATCAAGGTATGCTACCACAGCAATGCCTCTCTGCCTCAATAGAGCCAGCACCGGAGCCAACAGCTTGGTGACGACCCGAGGACCAGAGGCCAGACCGAAGGGAAGTGCCACAAATTGGCAATGTAGATCCCCTACCGCAAATCGCAGGAAACGCTGATGCCGGAGACAAATGGGAACATGAAGATAAGCGTCCCTGATGTCCAGAGACGCCATGAAGTCCCCTTGGTGAAGGGCGGGCACGACCGAGCGGAATCATTCCAACCTGAATTTCCATGCTCTCACCAAGTGATTGAGCGTTTTCAGGTCCAGAACTGGCCTGACCCCACCTTTTTTGGGCACCACAAAAAAGTTTGAATAGAAGCCGTGGAATCTTTCCAACGGAGGGACCGGCACAATTACCCCTTGTTCGGACAGCGTCTGAACAGCCCCCAGCAAAGCTTCCCGATGCCCAGGAGGGAGCCTCAAGTTTGATGGGAAAAACATGTCTGGGGTAAAGTACTGAACTCTATCCTGTACCCGGAGGACACCACTTCCCGCACCCACTGATCGGAGATGTGAGCGGTCCACCGGTCTGTGAACCCCAGAAGCCGGACCCCACCCGAGAGTTGGGCGGGGACAACCCATCATGCGGAGGACCTGTCCTCCGTCTTATCGGGCTAGCGCTGCCAGGGCCGCTTGCCGGACCCCATGGCAGACTTGCCGGGCCGTGAGCCCTTGCCCGTTGAACCGGGCGGACGAAAAAAGGGATTTTATTATAACTTGCCGTAAAATCCTTTTCTCTGAGTTCACTGACAGACGCAGCCCTTCATTAGACAAGTGGGGGTTATGCTCATATCACTAGGAGTAGACTAGGCAAAATAAAACAAAAGCATAGGTTGGCCCCTCCCAGGGGGCCGTCCTCACCTTAGCATATAACCCCCTACTAGACAATAGCATATCAGTTCGTAACAAGCCGTACAAACTCAACAGAGGGGTGGGTGCTGCGTCTGTCAGTGAACTCAGAGAAAAGGATTTTAGGGTAAGTTATAATAAAATCCCTTTTTACTCTTACGTTCACTGACAGGCGCAGCCCTTCATTAGACAAGTGGGGATGTCCCAAAGCTGTGTCAATCAAGAGGGGCGGGAAACTATAACAACTGTAACCAACAAAATAAGCCCTCTCAGGCGGCGCCAGTCACGCCTACACTGCCGCTTGCAAAACTTTGTGGCCAAAAGCAGCATCCGCCGATGCTGAAACATCAACTTTGTAAAACTTAGTAAACCTGTGCACTGAGGCCCAAGTAGCCGCTTTGCACACCTGAGACACCGAGGCCTGGTGTCTAAAAGCCCAGGAAGTACTAACTGCCCTGGTGGAATGAGCTGTGACTGGAAAAGGGGGAACCTTGCCCCGAATCTCATATGCATGAGTCACGGTCTTCCTTATCCAATGAGAAATGGTAGCTGACGAGGTCGCCATGCCTTTGCGCGAACCTTCCGTCAGCACAAATAAAGAATCAGACTTCCGAAAGGAAGCTGTAGAAAACAAATACACCCTCAAAGCCCTCACCACATCAAAAGAATGCAGTTCAAGTTCCTTGGGATGCGACAGGTGCGGGAACAATGAGGGAAGAACAATATCCTCATTCAAATGAAAAGAAGAAACCACCTTCGGAAGGAAAGAAGGGGAAGGTCGCAAAACCGCCTTGTCCTTATGAAGGACCAAGTAAGGTGACTTGCAGGATAACGCTGCCAACTCAGACACCCACCTAGTGGATGTAACAGCCACCAAGAAAGCCACCTTCTGCGACAACAACTGCAAGGGAATGTCCCTAATCTTCTCATATGGTGGCTTCTGAAGCAGAGAGCACCAGATTAAAATCCCACGGCACCAAAGGCGACCGTATCCGAGGAGCCACATGACGTACACCCTGTACAAATGTACGGATCAACGAATGTGACGCCAAGGGTCGTTGAAAAAGAACCGTCAGAGCCAAAATCTGACCCTTAAGCGCACTTAACGCCAGGTTCTTGTCCAGTCCCTGCTGCAAAAAAGTAAGCACCCTGGACACCGCATAAGAGCGGGGATTCCAACCCCCCGCCTCACACCAGGCAATATAGGCCTTCCAGGTCCTTTGATAAATCTTACGTGAAGTACACTTGCGCGCTTCAATCATAGTAGGGATTACGGAGTCAGAGACACCCCTATCCCTCAACACCTGGGACTCATTAGCCAAGCCGACAAAGCCAGCAAGGGTAAAGCAGGGTGCAAGACATCTGCCACCATCCGTACCATATAGGCGTACCAAGGTCAATCCGGAGCTACCAGGATTGTCGGGATTCCCTCTGCTTCTATCCTGCACAGAACCCGTGGCAGCAGCTTCAGAGGAGGAAAGACGTACAGTAGCCGATAGCGATCCCAGGGTGCTACCAGTGCGTCCGTGGCGATCGCCAACGGATCTCTTGTTCTGCACACAAAGGTCTGTACCTTGTAATTGAATCTGGAGGCCATGAGGTCCACCTCTGGCGTGCCCCACTTGAGGCAAATCTGGCGGAACACTTCTGGATGTAGGGACCATTCCCCCTGATCCAGAGTCTGGCGGCTGAGAATGTCCGCCTGCCAGTTTTCCACGCCTGGAATGTAGATTGCGGAGAGTGCTGGCACGTGAAGTTCTGCCCATCGTAGGATCAGAGCCGTCTCCGCGGCTGCTGCCGAGCTTCTTGTTCCGCCCTGATGGTTCACATATGCCACAGCCGTGGCATTGTCCGACTGAACCCGGACAGGGAGGCCTCGCAGCCTTGCCGACCAACGGGATAGACAAAGTCTGATTGCTCTCAATTCCAGTACATTTATCGGAAGGCAAGCTTCCTGAGCTGACCAACGACCCTGGGCAGAGAACTGACCCAGGACCCCTCCCCAGCCCGATAGGCTGGCATCCGTCGTTACTATCGACCAATTGAGGAGGAGGAAACATTTTCCCAATTTTAGGGCTGGAGCCCGGATCCACCAAATCAAGGATCCTCGGTACTGATGATCCAACCTGATCAGTCTGTCTAGGGATAGGGGGGATTTGTCCCATTGCGACAAAATCGTCTTCTGCAGGAGCCAAGTGTGACTCTGGGCGTAAGGTATCGCTTCGAAAGATGACACCATGAGCCCCAGCACTCGCATACAGAACACCCTTGCCTGCACCGTGTCCAGAATCAGACCCAGGTATTCCAGACGGCAGGATGGAGTCAACGTCGACTTCTGCAGGTTGATCAGCCAACAAAATTCTTTTAACGTGGACACCGTGATTATCACGTTCTTCTCCAGAGCTGCAGCCGACTGTGCTCTCAGGACTAAATCGTCGAGGTATGCTACCACCGCGATACCTCTCTGTCTCAACAGCGACAGCATCGGGGCCACCACCTTGGTGAACACTCGGGGAGCCGAAGCCAGACCGAAGGGAAGTGCCACAAACTGGTAATGCAGATCCCCCACTGCGAAGCGTAGAAAACGCTGGTGTCTGTGACAAACTGGAACGTGGAGATACGCGTCCTTGATATCCAGGGACGCCATGAATTCCCCTTGGTGCAGGGCGGCCACGACCGAGCGGATGGACTCCATCCTGAATCTTTTTGTCTTTACAAAGCAGTTTAGCGCCTTCAGGTCCAGAACTGGCCTGACACCCCCTTTTTGGGCACCACAAAGAGGTTTGAGTAAAACCCGTGAAACCTTTCCCTCACGGGTACCGGTACAATCACCCCCTGTTCGGGAAGCGCCCGAACGGCGGCTAGAAGCGCCTCCCGACGCCCCTGAGGGAGTCTTAAGTTCGAGGGGAAGAACCTTTCTGGGGGTAGAGAGATGAACTCTATCCTGTACCCGGAGGACACTACCTCCAGCACCCACCGATCGGTGATGCGGTCAGTCCATCTGTCTGCGAACCCCAGTAACCGCCCCCCCCCCCCCACCCGAGAGTCGGGCGGGGGCAACCCATCATGCGGAGGTTGACTTATCCTTCGTTTTTTCAGACTTACGTTGTCAGGGCCTTTTACTGGGCCCAGCGGAAGCCTTACCGGACTTGAAGCCCTTACCCGCTGAGCCGGGCGCATGAAGAAACTTCTTCTGGCCTGAAGAAACAGGGCCCTGACTACGGCGAAAATCCTGCCGTTTTGGCTCTGGAAGGAAAGTACTCTTCCCTCCCGTGAAATCCTTAATGATTTCATCCAACTGTGGGCCAAACAGATGCCCTCCCTGAAAGGGAAGATGCGTAAGAGCTTTCTTCGACGCCTGGTCACCTGACCAAGAGCGGAGCCACAGCACCCGCCTGATAATTGCAAAAATAGACATTTTTGACAGTATGGGAAGTAGGTCCAATGCAGTATCGCATAGGTAGCGGAGACCCTCTTCCAAGTGTTGTGCCCGTTGCACCTCAGCCTGTGCACACTCACAAGTCAAACTGGAGTGTAATATTGTAGCGCACTCGAAAAGAGATTGCACCGCCATAGCAGCCGCCAGAGCTGGCCGCATGGCTGACCCAGCCAACAAGTACAGTGCCTTAGACACTGCCTCCGTGCGGCGATCAGCCGCCTCTTTAAAAGACGGAGACCCCTCCAAGGGAATGGTCGTTGCCTTATTCAGACGGGCCACCGGTGGGTCCACTGCTGGAGAAGCCCATCTCTTAGTAAAACTATCCTCAAAGGGGTATCCTGGGAGGGGCCAATCTATGCTTTTGTTTTACTTTGCCTAGTCTACTCCTAGTGATATGAGCATAAACCCCACTTGTCTAATGAAGGGCTGCGTCTGTCAGTGAACGCAAGAGTAAAACCGATTCAGGTCCAAAGCTGCGTCACAAAGGTAACGGAGACCCTGCATCAGGTGGTCTGCCCGCTGCAAAGCCTCAGGGGAGCACCTGCAGCCCAAATTATTGTGCAACTCTGTCACACATTCTGTGAGCGACTGCGCCACCATGGCCGACGCCAGAGCCGGCCGTCCACGCCACCAAGAACAATGCCTTGGACACCGCCTCCATCCGTCTATCGGCCGGATCCTTAAAGGATGGTGACCCCTCCAACAGAATGATCATCGCCTTATTCAGGCCAGCCACCGGAGGGTCCACTGCGGGGGATGCACACTTCTTCAAAAGGCTGTCCTCAGAAGGATAGCGCACAGAGAAACGTTTGGGCAGTGAAAAGGATATTCTGCGGACGCTGCCATTCCTAGTACACAAACTGGTCAAAAAATTGGACATAAGGAAACACCTTAGGGGTTCGTGTCGGTTTAAAAGACCCACAAACGCCGGTAGGCTCTTGCAACTCCCCAGTCTGGTCCAGTCGCAACGACTCACGGATGTTGGTGATCAGGGAGGCCACTAACGCCCTTTTGCGCGCCACTGAGGCCCCCTGGTGCTCCTCACCATCTGAGGGCTCCAATTCACCATCCGAAAGCTCCACGGGGGTCCCTGTGACCACAGAGCCCCCTTCCGGTTCAGGTTCCTCCTCAGAAGGAGGAGGGGCCGAACGCTTTTTAGTCACCCCCTTGGCACGGCTCGGTACCCCCCGGGCGGAAAACTCTCCCAAAATGGATGTTAGCTGATCCAGGGGAACCGGAGGTCCCAGCGCAGCTTGCGCTTCTGCGGACCCCTCCGGAGAAGAACCCGCAGGTTCAGCCGCCATTGAACCACCGGAACATTGAAGGCCTATGGGCCATGACACCCCCACAATGCTGCCCCACCAAACTGCCCCACAGAGCGACCAGGATATGCCCAGGAGGACTCTGCACCGCCGCCACCGACACCCCAGGGAAAAGTCAGCTATACTTGCTGTTCTGTATGCCCTCCACAGTCACTGCAGGTGTGCTGTCCGCCACTGCCAAGCTGCTGCTGCTGTGTGTGCACCGCTGATCAGGAAGAGAAAAAAAAACGGTGCTGACACGCACGTTTTCTATCAGTGGGACATACGGCAAAATGCCCGCCGAGCGGTCACAAGAGGCCAAAGCACATGGTAAAAACAGCCACGACTACGGCAAAATGGCTGCTGAGCGGTCACAAGAGGCCAAACATGCCATTAAAATGGCCGCAGCTAGGGCAAAATGGCCGCCAGACGCGGTTCAGGCAAAATGGCGGCGAAACGCCGCATGGCGGTACCGCTAGTGCGGGCGGCGCGGGGAATAGGAAAAGGAACACCTTGACCCCAGGACCCTCCACCGGAATTACGGAACTGCTAGTCGCCCCCCCCTCCACACCCCGGGGGGGTGTCACTCACCATTCCCGATGGGCGCAGCGGGTAGCCACCCGGTAGCAGACCTTCCTCCCTTCAGGTGGAGAGGGATGCTGCAGGCCAGAAACGCCCCTGGACGCGAGCGCAGCCCGGTCACTCGGCCATAAGTGGGGTTCACCCACTAGCCCCACCCCCTGCACGGAACGGGTACAATGCGGCGGACCCCGCCAAAGCTAAGGGGAGCCAGGTCTAACTCCTTGCACTAGGCATAAAAAAACTGAGATGCTATGCAGAGCTGGGGAGTTATATACTGAGTGAGGATGGCCCCCTGGGTGGGGTCAGCTTGCTTGTCATGAATAGAGGCTGAATCTGTCAATGAACGTAAGAGAAAGTGCTCTGGTCATAAAGGGGGGAATCCTTGGGCTTAAGTGGTTAACTCTGTCCACGGAAAAGGAAGTTGACTCAGGAAGCAAGAAAGTGATGTTTCATATTGTGCAGTATGACAGATTTTTGTAACCACAACACTAACAGAACTGCAACTTTTTTGCAGATAAAGTTAGTAACTATTCATTTCAACTATGTAGCTGATTACCTGCTATTCCACCTTAATGGCGCTAATTTAACTATAACCATTTATATTAACAGTTACGTAAAAAGTACCAAGGCATCTTTTACCTAAACAAAAGAAAAAAGTAAAAGCTTTTTTTGGCTTACCTGTTCAGCTCCGTATGTGTCTTGCAATTGTGGGACAGCAAAATTTTTTCTATTTTTTCAACTGAGTGAATTACACGTATCATCCTTAGCACACACATCTGGAATAGAAAAAAAGTTGAATTATTTTAGAAGTGCTAGAAAAGTAGAAAATGCATTTGGAGTCCCGAAAAACGGATAAGAGAGCGGGAAAATAAGAAAACAGTCATCAGAAAATACAGCTACACTTAACCTATCCTACGTTTGTTTCTAGAACAGGATTAATAACATGAACAAAACTAGAAATCCCCTTCTTAGCAGGACAGAAAGTAAGAGGAAAAATCAGTAATGGAGTCCTGGACAGCAGTAAAAACCTGACAGGAACCCCCACCCTAACCAAAACTGGTAAAAAAAATGTTGTCTTGACATACACTTTTAGTATAACAACTTTTTGTTAATGGTCTCTAAATGGACAACAAAACAGCTTTAGCGCATTAATAAGGTCGTCTTTTACCCCTATAGCCCCACAGTATATGGAAATAGAGCTTCTATCAAGACCATAAGCTTTTATCAAGACAGTTTGAGATACTGTACTTGTTCTAGCTGTATGTAAAACACAATTAAACAATTATGAAAATAAAGATTAGGTCCGGCGCTCCCACACTGAATTCATAAAAAATAAATACTCAAATCCAGATAAATAACATTACTTATTAACTATCACATTTTTTCAATTTAACAATGAAAGTTCCACACCAGTGTGAAAAAAAGGTGCTTTTGTCATAAATAAATCTCTGTCCACTTTTTTCTTATTACACCAGCGCTCCACCACATGTGCCACTCCAATGCACTCACAAGTTTATTTTTTTAACAAAAAGAAAGGTCAAGAGTGCTTAATCCAAAGGCTTAGATGTACTCTCCAGATAATTGGGCAAGCTGGAGGTAATCCCTCTTCAGAAACATTTCTTCCCCAGTAGTACGACCATTTCCTCTCAGAGTATGAACAACGCACACCAGAAAAAATAAATGCTATCATAGTGCAGTATTTAGCAAAGTAGTAAAAGTGGCCATAAAGTTTAAACAATGCACGCTCACATTTCATGTTGCCCAATCTCTCGGCACCAATACACACAGCCTGTACATTTTTTCCCCCTGCCGCTCCGCTCTGTAGAGCCAGCATGAGTTCCAAAGGCCGTAACCAGAAGTGACCTCATAACACAGACCGGATATGACGAACGTGTTACTGCCACTACATGTTTCGTCAATACAACATCTTTAATTTCTTTGATTTCCAAGCATGTGGACCATACATCAGGGCTATACCGCTCACAATCAAGGGTATAACAACCTTGAGGCTACAGTAGGAGCCATGAACTTATACATTTTACCTGGGCCTCTGTGCTTTCAGTAGAAGTGATCAAGGTAGTCATACTCTCCTGCTGCCTGCTTCATTGTCAGCATTTCACCTCAAGATTCTGAGGAAGGAAATCAATGCACATACATCACATGATCATCAATCTCCTTGCAACTTTGAGAGAACTAGTAGCACCCTTATGGGTTGGTGCTAACTGTGGCATTGTGTGTTGAATGGGAATTCTATGACCTTTATCACTTTCTCAAGAATATGTTGGAGACATCAGAAATCTACTGTATTTAGACCTTGTGTATCTGCATAAAAAGAATGTTCTCTGTGAATATTAACCACAGGGGCCTACTCAGCCTTCTGGTCAAATTCATACAACTAAATAATTTTTAAGTGTAAAATTAGGCCAACATATTTGAAAAGAAAACATAACCTATACACAAAACGCGCCAACACAAGTATGGTCCACAGGTGTACAAACTATGTTCAAAGAGAAATCATCTCATCTTTCTAATTTATGTGTAACTTGGCTGAAAGAAACATAGCATTCAGATTTTGGAATTACAGCAATTGATACTTCTATACACCAAGGTAGCATAAAGGTGGTATTAAACCCAAAAGCAAAAAATGTATTATATTGCAGCTTACTAATCATTGGATGTGATGGCGCCATCCATTTTCTTGGGCTTATTTTTCTCTGTTTTCACCTGTTGATCTGACCAGTAACACACCTCCTGTATTAGTGTGAGACAACTCTGGAGGAACCAGCACAGGAGGCACAACAGACAGCAGCACTGTCAATCTGGGGTGGGTAGTGTTAAATGTATTGGTAGATTTAGATAATAAACAAACTGAAGAAAAACTGCAGCTCACACTTTATAATGAGTTTTTTTTTTTTGGGATAAAGGTTTTACATGAAAAAATATATCTGATCATTTTAATCACCCCTGCCACTTTTAAGTGGTTTGTCTTATTCACGTAAGCTGATACATTTTGCTTGAGAGCTTGAGCTTGTGAAAAAGAACAGCCTTGCTGACTGGATCGCCAGATGAAAATAAATAAAAGGAAGCCTAAAAAAGGAAAATATAGCCATCACATCTAAGAATTGGGTTGGTAGACTACAATGTAATAAAATGTTTGCTTTTGGGTTTAATACTTTAACCAGAAATGAGTCAATAAATTGATAATGTAATTATATTGCTTATAATTGTTATATTAATCAAACTCTATATTGATTAAAGTGTTTGTTACTCTAAAAAAACAAAAACAAAAACAAAACAAAAAAAAACACCCAGATCCTGTTCCCTTAAAAAAAAAAAACATTTACAGCACAGTGCGGTGCCATGTAATTTGGCCCCTTCTATCATCTAAAAAACCTGGCTGATCCTGTCTGGCTATGCCATTCCCCCTGTAAACTGACCACGGTTTAGCATGACTGCTGAGCCGACACCATGGTCAGTTTAAGTGCCTCTACCAGCTGCAGCTCTACTCTCCCCCCTACCCTCCCTGCCTGCCTGTCAGCTCTGTCCACTCCCAGCCCTCCCCTCCTGCTGCTATCATAACTACACTATTAACCTCCCATCCTCCCATCCCCTCTGTAAAACAACATTATGTGCCCCTGTGTCTGTGTAATATAAAACATATACCGATTATACCTTATATCAGAGCGTCTCCTGACGCTCACGTGACTCCTTGGCTCTCTCTCCTCCCTGGCTGACGTCAGCAGGAGTGCTCGGCTCCGCCTGCTATAGCGGTCAGCCAGGCAGAGGAGAGAGCCGAGGAGCCACATGAGCGCCGGGAGACACTCTGATATAAGGTGTAATCTGCATTTCTTTTTAATATAACACAGGGGCAAATGTTGTTTTACAGAGGTTATGGGAGGTTTATAGAGCAGTTATGATAGCAGCAGGAGGGGAGGGCTGGGGAGTGGACGGAGCTGACAGGTAGGGAGGGGAGGGGGGAGAGGACGATGGGAGGTTTATAGTGGGGTGGCTTAACCACTTTAAGGAATTCTCCATTTTCAGCAATTACAGCTTTGATGGACATTTGCCATTCTAGCTGTCAGTCTTCAGGATATTTCAGGGGAAATTTAAACCCATGCCTTCTGTAGCTTCTCCCAATGGTATGGCTTGCTCGTATGCAAAGCTAATCTCTCAGGAACTTGAAAGGGTTGAGATCTTGAGACTACATATATTTTGGATCACTGTCTTACTGCATGATTAAATTCACATCCGCAGATTACAAGGGGAAGGCATTACTACATAAAATAGAATGGTAATCTAGATGGGTCTCTATACCTGGCACTCTTCCACCCTTACCCAGTGTCAAAGCAGCCCTATATTACTTACCTATACACTTTCTCCGTTAAAGTTGACATAATGCATTGACAAGTTTTCCAGCATCCTTTCATTTTATCAATGTCTCACGTATGTTCTTTATCAAATCACCGCAAACTCGGACACAACTTTGTATAAAATGGTTTTCTAGCCATCCAATGTCCAGTGTCTGTACCTTTGCACATTTTAGACTTTTGGTTTTACTTGACAGTTTCAGATATTTATTTTTCTTTGAAACACAGGGGTTGATTTCCTAAAACTGGAAAGTGTAAAATCTGGAGCAGCTGTGCATGGTAGTCAATCAGCTTCTAACTGCTGCTTGTTGAATTAGGCTTTGACAAAGAAACCTGACACGTTGATTGGTTTCTATTGCAGAGCTGCACCAGATTTATCACTTTATCACAGTTTTATTAAATCAACCCCACAGTTTCTAAGGCCAGCATCCCACAGTTCTTTTACTGTTGCAGACGACTTTAGCATTTGGCACATACTATTGAAGGAAGCAGCCTACTGAGGGCCTGTACGGATTCTGCTTCTAAAACTGAAGATTTTGATATATCATCTTATTGTGCAGACATTGGGTACTTTTCAATTCACTTAATAGATTCAATTTGCTCTAAAATAAAAATAAAAAAAACAAAAAAAAAACAAACACACACATTATAGACTGGCAGGTTTTTTTTCAAGAGATATTTTAATATGCCAAATTTTGGAGCCAGGTTTATATGCCCATAAAAATACCAGTTTCTCAAAGATTGAGAACAACCAAAGAGAAAAAACATTTTAAATGCTAGAAATGTGCAAGCCTAGTAAAACCAGCTTACTTTATGTTATAATTGATAAAAATAAATATCCATGCAGCTGTGAGATTAGCTAAAATAGGTCTCCTGGAAGAGCACATTGCAAATGGATCTGTATTTCGGTCCTTTCACATGGGCGTTCCTTTTTTTTTTTAGTAAAGTCAAGTTTCCTTTTGGAAAAAAAGGATCAAAAATGGATACGGATGTAAATTTTTACATCCGTTTTCATATCCGCTGACATCCATTTTTTTTAACAAAAAAAAAGTGACTGAACGTCAAACACTGCATATAGCTAGTTGCTAAGGAGGGGGCCGGGATGCCGGCTGCCGCATCCTTAACAACCAATGAGTCATCAGCTGTCAGCAGGTTTCCCCGCTGACAACTGAATGTAAAAAACATGACATGGAGCGCGCTCTCCGGGTGAGGTCATCCAATGGCCACATCCCATGGCTATATAAACAGGTGCCAGACAGCGGGCGACAAAACAATGAAGGAAGAAAGCCACAGATGAACAGGGGCTTTTTTTTTTTTTTTTAGCGGGTACTCGGCGGTGAGGAAGATGATGGTGACGGGAGAGAAGACATCAGGAGAGGCGGTAGCGGGAAGAGACGGCACCAGGAGAGAGGGTGGCGGGAAGAGACGGTGGCGGAGAGGATGGCATTTGGAGAAGACAGCTATTAATAAAGGAATTGTGAAAAACTGGCTTTTTTTTTTTACATTTCACTGCTTTTTTGGTGAATGAGTAGGAGTACGATGTACCCGATACCCATTCGCATATGGGGGGGCCCAGAATCTGGGGGCCCCCCTTATTAAAAGAGGGCTTCCAGATTACGATAAGCCCCCCACCCGCAGACCCTGACAACCACCAGCCAGGGTTGTCGGGAAGAGGCCCTTGTCCCCATCAACATGGGGGCAAGGTGCTTTGGGATGGGGGGGGCGCAGATCCCCTCCTGTCCCAAAGCACCCACCCCCCCATGTTGAAGGCATGCAGCCTGGTATGGTTCAGGAGGAGCCGTTTTTTTTTTCGATCGTCAGCATGACCTGATGACTCATTGGTTGTCTTCCTGGCGGCTGGCTTTCCGGCTCCCTCCTTAGCAACCAGCTATATACAGTGTGTTTAATAAGGGGAAAAAAAAGGGATTTTATTAAAACTTTCCGTAAAATCCTTTTCTCCGAGTTCACTGACAGACGCAGCTCTTCATGACTTTGTGGGTTTTATGTTCGTCCTACTAGGAGTTAACTAGGCGGGGAAAAGAATCAGCTGGCCCCTCCCTTGGGGGCCGTCCTCTCTTCCTACATCAAACCCCCTCACAGAATAGCTCTTCAGTTCGTACACAAGCTGTACCAAAACAGAGCCCAGAGGGGTGGGTGCTGCGTCTGTCAGTGAACTCGGAGAAAAGGATTTTACGGTAAGTTTTAATAAAATCCCTTTTTCTCCTTACGTTCACTGACAGACGCAGCTCTTCATGCCTTTGTGGGGACGTCCCCAAGCTGTGTCAATAAAAGAGGGGTGGGTAAACGCAAACAACTGTACCCAACTGAACCTCTGAGAAGGCGCCAGACGCGCCTACACTGCCGCCTGCAGAACCTTGCAGCCAAAGGCAGCATCCAAAGATGCGAACACATCAACTTTATAAAACTTAGTAAAAGTGTTAACCGAGGCCCAAATGGCCGCTTGCACACCTGTGACACCAATGCCTGGTGTCTGAAAGCCCAGGAAGTACTAACCGCCCGGGTAGAATGAGCCGTGACCGGAAAAGGGGGAACCTTGCCCCAAACAGAATACGCATGGGTCACGGTTTCTCTAATCCACTGAGAAATCGTAGCCGAAGAGGCCGCCAGACCTTTTGCGCGGTCCCTCTGGCACAACAAACAAGGCGCCAGCCTTACGAAAAGGAGCTGTAGCAGCCAAGTACACTCTTAAGGCCCTTACTACGTCCAAAGTATGCAACTCAAACTCCTTGGGGTGCGATGGACAAGGGCACAATGAAGGCAGAACAATATCTTCATTGATATGAAAAGAAGAGACTACCTTCGGGAGAAAAGAAGGAAGGGGTCGCAAGACCACCTTATCCTTATGCATTACCAAATAAGGAGACTTGCACGATAGTGCAGCCAATTCCGATACTCGTCTGGCAGAAGTAATTGCGACTAAGAAGGCCACCTTCTGCGACAAAAATTGTAAGGGAATCTCCCTGATTTTTTCATAAGGTGGTTTTTGAAGAACAGAAAGCACCAGATTCAGATCCCACGGAGCCATCGGGG
>BLSH010392495.1:935789-952473 GCA_018402905.1 Glandirana rugosa
GCAGGCACGAGTGAGTAGGCAGTGGGTACGCAGGCACGAGTGAGTAGGCAGTGGGTACGTAGGCACGAGTGAGTAGGCAGTGTGAGCACGGATGCATGGGTGACGGATGAGTGAGCACGGACGCATGGGTGACGGATGAGTGAGCACGGACGTATGGGTGATGGATGAGTGAGCACGGACGCATGGGTGATGGATGAGTGAGCACGGACGCATGGGTGACAGATGGGTGAGCATGGATGCATGGGTGACAGATGGGTGAGCATGGATGGGTGAGCACGGACGCATTGGGCGACGGATGGGTGAGCACGGATGCATGGGTGACGGATGAGTGAGCACGGACACACGGGTGAGCACAGATGCATGGGTGACGGATGGGTGGGCACGGATACATGGGTGACGAATGCGTGAGCACGAATGGGTGAGCACGGATGTATGGGTGATGGATGGGTGAGCATGGATGCATGGGTCCCTGCCTGTCACATAGTGGTGCTGTGGGCACTTCAGATCCTGCCCACAGCACCGCTGCATCTCCCTCTCTCCCCCCTCTCCTCTCACACTGCACCGATCGGTGCGGAGAGGGGAGAGACAAGCCGGCACTTCCGCCGGCTTGTTTACATGTGATGCTCCGTCATTTGACGGAGCGATCACGTGGTAAACGGCGGCTCCAAGCGGCCATTTACCGTGATCCGTGATGCGCCGGGTCTCATAGACCCGGCGGTCACGGATGCTCCCAGGTGCGCGACCCAGGGGGCGCGCGGGAGCGCGATTCTGGGAGGACGTGTTATAACGTCCTCCCAGAACAATGGGTGCCACTTGCAGCCGTGTAACTACGTTACACGGTCAGCAAGTGGTTAATAGCCAAATGTGGGAGAGAAGAAAAGCTCCATAGCGTAATCTTTACGTCTAGAGGAAAAAAGATTTCATCTCCAAATACGGAAAGGTTTAAGAGTGTAAGAGCTGTGAAAATGTGGAATAGACTCCCTCCAGAGGTGGTTTGGCCAGCACGGTTGATTGCTTTAAAAAAGGCCTGGACTCTTTCCTTAATGTAAATAATATAACTGGGTACTAACATTTTTAGGTAAAGTTGATCCAGGGTGAATCCGATTGAATCCGATCAGTGAATTTATTGCGCATATATAAAACTACTTACAGAAAGTACAGGTAAAACTGGCTTCAAAACATAACAGGATCTGTATAGCGTCTGATTCCGGCGTGCGTTCCACCATGGGCAGATGTGACGTCCATGAGTGCGGAGGACCGTAAGTGACGTCAACGCGTTTCGCTCCCCGCATAGGGAATCATCACGGTTCCTCCAGTTCACCACTTACTATTTGACGTCCGGAGGGTCTCCACCCCCTACCGGCAGCGCCAATCCTAATTTAGCCATGTTTCCATGGGGACAGAATGTTTATACTAATAGGCCAGTCCCATGCACTCATAATGACGCCAATCCAACGCCCTCCAGTGGCAGATTTCATATATTGCACACCAATAAAATCTTAGCCATGGGTCAGAGCCGCCAGACCCTCAAATATTATACGACGTATAATACATAAAACATCACATAAAATATATCACAAAAAAATATATTAAAATTATCAAAATATAAAAATAAAACATTTTATTAAAAAAAGAAAAAAATATAAAAGAGAAAATGTTATAAAATAAAATAGAATAAAATAAAATTCTGTTTTACAACTGAACCCAAATGCACCCTTGGAGAATATACCCCAACCATAATAAATCATTTAATCCTCAACCTAAAACCTACCAGTTAGAAAAAAAAACAAAACAATTTATATCCAGATCTATATTGAGTCCCAGTGGGTCCATAGTGCCCAATTTATGGATCCACTGGGTCTCATTTTTGGGAAATGGCCCTGGTGAGGTTCGTCCCCCTCCAGTGCCTCTCCACCCTGTCAATGCCACAAAAAGAAAGCTGGCTTGGGTCCCTATTATAGATGAGCCTGAAATGATTTGAGAGGCTATGATGTTTAAAGCCCTTCCTTATGTTGTTGACATGTTCTCTGAGCCTCACTCTTCGTTTACGTGTAGTACACCCTATATATTGAAGTCCACAAGTACACGTCAACAGATCTGTGACGTGGCTTGTGTCACATGTTATAAACTTGTTAATTTTATAGGTTTTCCCTTGAGTGGTGGATTCAAATGTGGTGGTTTTCAGTTTCCTGAATGCTAATGTTTTGCATATGGTACATCTCCCACAACTAAAGAAACCAACATCATCCAAAAAAGTACAAGTCTTCCTAGGAGGATCAACTACATTGTGCGCTATTTTGACACGTAAAGACGGAGGTCTGGTGTAAATGAACTGAGGCCTCCTAGGAAGAATCTTCTGGAGATCTCTGTCACCTAATAGGGGCCAATGTTGCCTCACAACCTTTTCAAACTGTTTATAATCCCTGGTGAACTTAGTCAAGAATGCTACCCCATATCCACTTTTCTTTTTTTATTTTAGATTGAAAAAGGAAATCCCTATTGCAATTCCTGATCTGATTTTTAATCCCTTCAAGATTCCTTTGATCATAACCCTTTTCTATGAATCTTTCTACAATAATATTAGCCTGCTGATCATAGTCTTCAATGGAGTCGCAACTCCATCTAATTCTTAGCATTTGACCCCTGGGGATGTTGCTTAACAACTTAGGGTATGTAGCCATTACGATCAACTTCTTTAAAATAGGTGCGAGTGTTTAACTGGTTCCCATTTTTATATACAGTGCCTTGCGAAAGTATTCGGCCCCCTTGAACTTTGCGACCTTTTGCCACATTTCAGGCTTCAAACAAAGATATAAAACTGTAATTTTTTGTGAAGAATCAACAACAAGTGGGATACAATCATGAAGTGGAACGAAATTTATTGGATATTTCAAACTTTGTTAACAAATAAAAAACTGAAAACTTGGGCGTGCAAAATTATTCAGCCCCTTTACTTTCAGTGCAGCAAACTCTCTCCAGAAGTTCAGTGAGGATCTCTGAATGATCCAATGTTGACCTCAATGACTAATGATGATAAATAGAATCCACCTGTGTGTAATCAAGTCTCCGTATAAATGCACCTGCACTGTGATAGTCTCAGAGGTCCGTTTAAAGCGCAGAGAGCATCATGAAGAACAGGGAACACACCAGGCAGGTCCGAGATACTGTTGTGGAGAAGTTTAAAGCCGGATTTGGATACAGAAAGATTTCCCAAACTTTAAACATCCCAAGGAGCACTGTGCAAGCGATAATATTGAAATGGAAGGAGTATCAGACCACTGAAAATCTACCAAGACCTGGCCGTCCCTCTAAACTTTCAGCTCATACAAGGAGAAGACTGATCAGAGATGCAGCCAAGAGGCCCATGATCACTCTGGATGAACTGCAGAGATCTACAGCTGAGGTGGGAGACTCTGTCCATAGGACAACAATCAGTCGTATACTGCACAAATCTGCCCTTTATGGAAGAGTGGCAAGAAGAAAGACATTTCTTAAAGATATCCATAAAAAGTGTCATTTAAAGTTTGCCACAAGCCACCTGGGAGACACACCAAACATGTGGAAGAAGGTGCTCTGGTCAGATGAAACCAAAATCGAACTTTTTGGCAACAATGCAAAACGTTATGTTTGGCGTAAAAGCAACACAGCTCATCACCCTGAACACACCATCCCCACTGTCAAACATGGTGGTGGCAGCATCATTGTTTGGGCCTGCTTTTCTTCAGCAGGGACAGGGAAGATGGTTAAAATTGATGGGAAGATGGATGGAGCCAAATACAGGACCATTCTGGAAGGAAACCTGATGGAGTCTGCAAAAGACCTGAGACTGGGACGGAGATTTGTCTTCCAACAAGACAATGATCCAAAACATAAAGCAAAATCTACAATGAAATGGTTCACAAATAAACATATCCAGGTGTTAGAATGGCCAAGTCAAAGTCCAGACCTGAATCCAATCGAGAATCTGTGGAAAGAACTGAAAACTGCTGTTCACAAACGCTCTCCATCCAACCTCACTGAGCTCGAGCTGTTTTGCAAGGAGGAATGGGCAAAAATTTCAGTCTCTCGATGTGCAAAACTGATAGAGACATACCCCAAGCGACTTACAGTTGTAATCGCAGCAAAAGGTGGCGCTACTAAGTATTAACTTAAGGGGGCTGAATAATTTTGCACGCCCAATTTTTCAGTTTTTTATTTGTTAAAAAAGTTTGAAATATCCAATAAATTTCGTTCCACTCCATGATTGTGTCCCATTTGTTGTTGATTCTTCACAAAATATTACAGTTTTATATCTTTATGTTTGAAGCCTGAAATGTGGCAAAAGGTCGCAAAGTTCAAGGGGGCCGAATACTTTTGCAAGGCACTGTATATTCAAATCCAAAAAAATAATAGACTCATTACTAATGGCCTCAGAGAAGAAAATACCAAGGGAGTTGTTACTCATCTCCCTAAGAAAATCGATCAATGTTTCCCTTGATCCTTCCCAGATAATTAAAATGTCATCGATGAATCTTTTATACAATTTAAGTTGGGGAATGGGTATCCCAAAAATAGCATCCTTTTCCCACCAGCTCATGAAGATATTGGCCACTGAGGGGGCATACTTAGCCCCCATGGCTACCCCTTTCTTTTGCCTAAAGAATTTGTCATGCCAAAAATAATTATGGCTCATGGCCAATTGGAGTAGTGATACTAAAAATTCTATCTGCTCCCCCATAAGATCAGTGCCATCCAATGCCCACCGAACCGCATTGATAGCATGATCCTGCTGGATGTTGGTGTAGAGAGAGAGTTAACATCAACACTCGCCAGCAGGCACTCATTCTCCAATTTCACAGTTTTAAGGATACCAATCAGATCCTTGCTGTCCTTAAGGTAAGAGGTAGAACGGGTAGTTAACGGCTGAAGAAAAAAAATCAACATATTCCCCAGATCTAGAAAACAGCAAGTCCACCCCACTAATTATGGGTCTTCCCGGTGGTTTACGGGGATTCTTATGCATTTTGGGGAGCTGATAGATAACTGGGACCCTAGGGGCATCAGGAACCAGATATCGTGCTTCCCTTTTATTAAGGATACCTTCCTTTCATGCCTCCATTATCAGTTTTGTAAGTTGGGCTTTATATTTCTTGGTGGGATCACTTTTAAGCTCCTCATAGGTATCTTTATCGTTCACCAGTCTATTAAGTTCTATTACCAGACCGCCTCCCTTATCCGCTGCTCTAATAACTATTTCTTTCTTATTTTCTAATTCTGATAAACCTTTCTCCATATCCCTTTTCCGCCTACTGGGCTGGATTGCCATCTTCATTAAATCTTGTTCGACAAGTTGCTTGAAACTATCAACCAAATGGTTTTGGGCCACCTTTGGATTGAAAGTCGAATTATTCCTCAGCAAAGTATGTTGAAAAAAATGGATTTTTTGTATAACTTACCGTAAAATCCTTTTCTCTGAGTTCACTGACAGACGCAGCCTTCTTATGACACATGGGGTTATGCTCATCCTACTAGGGGCAAAAACAAACAAAAGCGTAGGTTGGCCCCTCCCAGGGGGCCGTCCTCACCTCAGCATATAATCCCCCTGCCCTGTACAGCACATCAGTTCATAACAAGCCATACAAAACCAACGCAGAGGGGTGGGTGCTGCGTCTGTCAGTGAACTCAGAGAAAAGGATTTTACGGTAAGTTATACAAAAAAATCAATTTTTCTCTTCCGTTCACTGACAGACGCAGCCTTCTTATGACACATGGGGACGTCCCAAAGCTGTGCCAATCAAGAGGGGTGGGCAAAAACCATAACAAATGTACCCAACAGAAAGACGCCCTCTCAGGCGGCGCTAACCGTTCCTAAACTGCCGCTTGTAATACTTTGCGGCCAAAAGCAGCATCCAAGGATGCTAAAACATCAACCTTGTAAAACTTAGTAAACGTGTGCACTGAGGCCCAAGTAGCTGCTTTGCACACCTGGGACACCGAAGCTTGGTGTCTAAACGCCCAGGAAGTACTAACTGCCCTGGTGGAATGAGCCGTGACTGGAAACGGGGGAACCTTACCCCAAATCTCATATGCATGAGTCAAGGTCCTCCGTATCCAACGTGATACGGTAGCAGACGAGGCCGCCAAACCTTTGCGCGACCCTTCTGTCAGCAAAAATAAAGAATCAGACTTCCTAAAAGAAGCTGTAGAACTTAAATATACCCGCAAAGCCCTCACCACATCCAAAGAATGCAGCTCAACCTCTTTAGGATGTGACGGGTGCGAACATAATGAGGGAAGAACAATATCCTCATTTAAATGAAAAGAAGAAACCACCTTCGGAAGAAATGAAGGTGAAGGCCGCAGAACTGCCTTGCCCTTATGGAGGACCAAGTAGGGTGACCTGCAGGACAAAGCTGCCAGCTCCGACACCCGCCTGGCGGATGTGATAGCCACCAGAAAAGCCACCTTCTGCGACAATAAGCATAAGGGAATGCCCCTGATCTTTTCATATGGCGGTTTCTGTAACACAGAAAGCACCAAATTCAAATCCCACGGTGCCAAGGGCGACCGTATCCGAGGGGCGACATGACGTACTCCCTGTACAAATGTACGGATCAATGAGTGAGATGCCAACGGTCGTTGAAAAAGAACCGCCAGGGCCGAAATCTGCCCTTTAAGCGTACTTAACGCCAGGTTCTTGTCCAGTCCTTGCTGCAAAAATGACAGCACTCTGGATACTCTAAGAGCGGGGATTCCATCCTCCCGCCTCACAACAGGTAATATAGGCCTTCCAGGTCCTATGATAGATCTGACGTGAGGTGCTCTTACGTGCTTTCACCATAGTAGGGATTACGGAGTCCGAGACACCCCTATCCCTCAATACCTGGGCCTCAATAGCCAAGCCGTCAAAGCCAGCGAGGGTAAAGCAGGGTGCAAGATGGGCCCCTGAGACAGCAGGTCTTCGCGAAGCGGAAGACGCCATGGGACATCTGTCACCATCTGTACTATATCGGCGTACCACGGACGCCGCGGCCAATCCGGAGCTACCAGGATTGTCGGGATTCCCTCTGCTTCTATCCTGCGCAAAACGACCGGTAGAATCTTGAGAGGAGGAAAGATGTACAGTAGCCGATACCGACCCCAGGGCGTTACCAGTGCGTCCGAGGCAACCAACGGATCCCTTGTTCTGCACACAAAGGCTTGTACCTTGTGATTGTACCTGGAGGCCATCAGGTCCACTTCTGGGGTGCCACATTTGCAGCAAATCTGGTGGAACACCTCTGGATGTAGGGACCACTCCCCCTGATCCAGAGTCTGGCGGCTGAGAAAACCCGCCTGCCAATTTTCCACGCCCGGGATGTAGATTACAGAGAGAGCTGGCACGTGAAGCTCTGCCCACCGAAGGATCAGAGCCGCCTCCGCGGCTGCTGCTGCGCTTCTTGTTCCGCCCTGATGGTTCACATACGCCACCACTGTGGCATTGTCCGACTGGACCCGAACAGGGCAGCCTCGCAGCCTTTCTGTCCAATGAGACAGGCAAAGCCTGATCGCTCTCAGTTCCAGTACATTTATCTGAAGACCAGCTTCCCGTACTGACCACTGACCCTGGACGGAGGATTGTCCCAGGACTCCTCCCCACCCTGACAGACTGGCATCCGTTGTCACTATCGACCAATTGAGGGGAGGAAAACTCTTCCCCAACCTTATGGCCAGAGACCGAATCCACCAAATCAGAGACTCTGGAGCCTGCTGATCCAACCTAATCCGTCTGTCTAGGGATAGGGGAGACTTGTCCCACTGAGACAGAATTGTCCTCTGTAGGAGTCGGATATGACTCTGGGCATAAGGTACCGCTTCGAACATCGACACCATGAGACCCAATACTCGCATACAGAACCGTAAGGAGAACCACTGGCGTGACAGCAGGGTTCGCACCGCTGTCTGAAGAGTCAATAGCTTGCCTGGTGTTAGAAACACCCTTGCTTGTACCGTGTCCAGAATCAGACCCAGGTACTCCAGCCTGCAAGTCGGAGTCAATGATGACTTTTGTAGGTTGATCAGCCAACCGAACTCCTCTAACGTGGCTACCGTGATTGTCACGTTCTCCTCCAGAGCTGTAGCCGACTCTGCCCTCAGCAGTAAATCGTTGAGGTACGCTACCACCGCGATACCTCTTTGTCTCAGTAACGCCATCATTGGGGCCACCACCTTGGTGAACACCCGGGGAGACGAGGCCAACCCGAAGGGAAGTGCCACAAACTGGTAATGCAGATCCCCCACTGCGAAACGCAGAAAACGCTGATGACAGACAAATTGGAACGTGGAGATATGCGTCCCTGATATCCAAGGACGCCAGAAATTCTCCTTGGCATAGGGCGACCACGACCGAGCGGATGGATTCCATCCTGAATCTCTTCGTCTCCACGAAGCGATTCAATACTCTTAGGTCCAAAACTGGTCTGACCCCGCCCTTTTTGGGTACCACAAAAAGGTTTGAATAAAATCCGTGAAAGCTCTCCATCCTGGGTACCGGTATGATCACCCCCTGTTCGGCGAGAGCTCGGACAGCGCCTAGAAGCGCCTGGTGGCGTTCCTGCGTGAGCCTCAGGTTTGAGGGGAAGAATCTTCCTGGGGGCAGAGAGCTGAATTCTATCCTGTACCCGGAAGACACCACCTCCAGGACCCACCGATCGGTGGTGCGGGCAGCCCATCTGTCTGCGAACCCCAGTAACCGGCCCCCCACCCGTGAAGTGGGTGGGGGCCACCCATCATGTGGAGGCGGGTTTATCCTTCGCTTTTTCGGACTTATGCTGCCAGGGCCTTTTACTGTGCCCTGCGAAACACTTTCCGGTCTTGCAGCTCTTCCCTGCTGAGCCGGATGCCCGAATAAAACTTCTTCTGACCTGACGCGACAGGCCCCTGTCTGCGCCACAGCTCACGCCGTTTAGGCTCCGGGAGAAAAGTACTTTTACCTCCCGTGAAATCCTTAATGATTTCATCCAACCGTGGGCCAAACAGCCGCTCTCCCTGAAAGGGAAGGTCTGCCAGTGCCTTCTTTGAAGCCTGATCGCCCGACCAAGCTCGGAGCCATAGCACCCGTCTGATAACAATTGAAAAAACAGACATTTTTGACAATATAGGAAGAAGGTCCAAAGCAGCATGACATATGTAGCGGAGCCCCTCTTCCAAATGTTGTGCCCGCTGTACCTCAGCCTGCGCACAATCACAAGACAAATTAGTGCATAGAGCAGTAGCCTGCACCCGCAGCGACTGTGCCGCCATTGCAGTTGCTAGCGCCGGCCGCATGGCTGACCCAGCCAAGAACAGTGCTTTGGACACTGTCTCTGTGCGGCGATCGGCCGCTTCCTTAAAGGAAGGCGACCCCTCCAAGGGAATGGTGGTTGCTTTATTCACCCGCGCCACGGCAGGGTCCACCACCGGGGAGGCCCATCTCTTAGTAAAGCTCTCCTCAAAGGGGTAGCGCACTGCAAAGTTCTTAGGCAAAGCAAAGGAACTTGGTGGCCTACGCCACTCCTTAAATACCGCCTGCTCAAATACTTGGTCATAAGGGTAAGCCCTAGGGGCCCTAGGCGGTTTAAGTGGGCCGCAAACATAAGCGGACTCATTCAACTCCCCAGCTGGATCAAGACGCATAGACTTGCGGATATCAGTGCTTCCACTATCGCTTTATCACGCGAAGACAGAGTTTCTTGACTCTCCTCATGCTCTGAGGGTGGTTCACCCTCTGAAAGATCCACAGGTGTGACCATTGAAGCGCTTTCCAGATCTGAATCCTCCCCGGAGGAAAGAGAGGGGGAGGTGGGCGTTTTTGAGGAACCCTTGGAACGGGTACCTCCGCCCTGGGAAAGAACTCCCCAAACACCGCCCTCATCTGTTCCAAAGACACTAGCATTCCTGGGGTGGATTGTAGATCCGCAGGTACTCCTGCCATAGTATTGCCGGCCTCTGACAGAGGCTTCCGGCACCCCCACTGTGTATCCACCACCTCAACTCCACCAATCAACCAGGGAGACCCGGGAGGATTGCCCACACCGCTACCAGCACCCAGGAAGGGCCAGCTATACTTGCTGTTTAGATGCCTCAGGACTCCGACCGGAAGAGCAATGCCCACCAACTACTGCATGCCAGGAGCCTGCTGCTGTGTGTCAGCCACGCTGTACAAGCGAAAACCGGAAGCCCACTTCCGTTTTTAAACACTTCCTGTACCAGGGCTGCACTTCCTTGAGCTACCACTGGAGGCCGCCAGACCGCAGGCTGAGAACCGCATGGTTTCACAAACAATGGACGCTGCCATTACATCCGCGCGGTCGGCCACGAACGAGCGGTGCTCTATCTTTCAATGGCGGTGACCCGCCGAACACAGCGCTCTGGACGGTCGGTGCAGAGTCGAACGGTCAGTGCGACAGTGCCGTACTGCGGCTGGGGGGAGTGGGAGGGGGGAGGGGGGGGGGGCGGAGGCTTAACCTCACAAGGGTACTACCCAAAATGTCCCTCTAATGAGCCCCCACTGGCCGGCTTACCACCAAAGCTGCCCAGACGCCCACTCTCCACGCCCTAAGGCGGCAGAGGGGTCCACTCACCAATCCTTGACGGACGCAGCGGCAGCCACCGGAGCAAACCTACCATCCCCTAGGGGAGGCATGCTGCTGGCCAGGCCCTTGGACAGGCGTACCTAGTCACTGGGCTCTAGTGGGTTTTAGCCAATGGCCACCCGCACGGAACTGGCGCTATGCGGTGGGCACCCCGAAGGGCGTTCACATAGTGTCGGCCGGACTGGGGAAAGCTTTGGATTCGAGATATCCTCTATACCACCAGCCAGCTTCTTGCTAGCAGTCTTCATCAGATGAATCTTCAGGAGACCGCAGATCCCAAAGGGAACCAGGTCTACTCCTTGCACTAGGCAAATAAAAACTGATGTGCTGTACAGGGCAGGGGGATTATATGCTGAGGTGAGGACGGCCCCCTGGGAGGGGCCAACCTACGCTTTTGTTTGTTTTTGCCTAGTCTACTCCTAGTAGGATGAGCATAACCCCATGTGTCATAAGAAGGCTGCGTCTGTCAGTGAACGGAAGAGAAAGTGGTAGTTTTCTCTTCCATGGGTGCTTTTATTTTAAAAAAATGTTTTTTAATATTTAACTTCCTTATAAACTTTTGCAAGTCTATAAATAGATCAAACTTGTTCAAATGTACATCAGGGGCATACTTTAAACCCAAAGCTAAATACTCTGAGTTCTTCATTTGAAAAAACGCCATCACTGAGCCTAAAAATCCCATCAGTTAGGTTTCCCGCTTTTTTTTACTTTGCCCCCCTCTACACCCTTGAGTTCTTCTCCTCCTCTTGGGTTTGATGGTTCCCGAGGGGGTTCTGCATGGTACCAGGGTTTCCAATCCTCCCATCCCTTGGGACGTGGGTAATTTCCCCATCCCCTGTGGTAGGGAAAACCCCTTCCTCTTCTGGGGGTGCCACAGAAACCCCTCCTTTGAAAATCCCCTTGATGGTTAGGGAGGCCCGAATGAACACCCCTTCCCCCAAAGGGACGTTGGGGTGCATTATAGGCCCTAGAGGGGCTCTCATAATGGCCATAATCCTCCCATTGGTCTTGGTAGGGGTATTGGTTCCTCTGAGCATGATGATAGGAATCCCGCTCCAAAGGCCCAAATCTATTATACACGGGTACTGAGAATTGGGGTGTCCCTCGGACCCCTCCCCTTCTTCCCTGATTTGATCTCTCCTTCCCAAGAGGTCTCCCCCTCGGGGTGCTCACAGCTGCCCTTGGAGTTGCCACTTTGGGTGTCAGAGGCTTAACCTCCATAACCTCTTCTGTTTCCTCCATTGGGGAGGTGTCTTCACCTTCTATATCTATTTGCCATCTGTATACTTTATTGTTTTTATAATCATTAGTATCCCTCAAATATTTTTTCATTTTTTTCTTTTGTACATCTTTATCAAGTTTTCCTGCAAACTCCTGCAATTGTTTCATCCTATCCTTATATTCCCCAGTCTCCGCCAGGGGTTCAATCTTGGCTTTAATATTACTAATAGTAACGCCAAGATTTTTGAGTTTCTGTTCCTTTCTAGAGATCAATAATTCCATAAGCTTTTTTTTCAATGCGATTGAAAAAAGAGAACCATTCCAACTCTAAATTAGGCCCCTCTAAACCATCGTTGGGGGCCATCTCCCATCTTAGTCTCCTTGGTGTAATACCATCCTTCACATATTTGGACAAAGTGAATATGTCCCACCAACCCCTGATCTTCTTATCCAGGGCATTTTTAAGTTGTTTAAAATCTTGATTGAGATCAGACTGACCACTGGGTTGTGAAAAAAACTCATCCACATCAATCTGTCTACTGTTGATGAAATTAAAAACTTCCATAGCCGCAGATACAACTTTAAATTAAAGTGAAGAAAACTAATGAACCAATAATCCGCGCTACAGATATCACAATATTTGCATAACCAGATCAAAGTTCCCTCTCTAAAGGGTCCAGTGATCGGTTTATGCTTCTGGAGGCTGCTGCTGTACACAGTTCCTTTAGAAACTCTGCTTACATTAGAATACAAATATAGCTGCACCACCCTGTTAAACGTGTGTCTTCATAATCAAAAATCATATAAATCATCTGTAAACAATATTAAATTGTGCATAAACCTGAACAAATAAAGTGACAAGCGCTATGATAAATTCAATTGTGGTGAGTCAAACATCAAAATTGCATATATCATAAACGTAAACCATTAAAGTGACAAGTGCTGTAATACAGTTCAATTATAGTCCATCACAATAGGTGATTAATAAAGTGCTTGGTGCTGTATGATGGACTGTAGTGCTCCAAAAAAGTGCTCAAAAGACAATCCGCAGTGCTCGGTGCCAACCCCCACTTGTGGCCCCACTCACCAGAACAGGTGACATCACTTCCGGTCCTCCGCACTCATCAACGTCACGTCCGCCCGGAGTGCGGTGGAACGCACGCCGGAATCAGACGCTATACAGATCCTGTTATGTTTTGAAGTGAGTTTTACCTGTACTTTCTGTAAGTAGTTTTATATATGCACAATAAATTCAGTGTTTACAGTACTTCACTATGGAGCCTGTTCTCTTTTCTTGAGAAACTGTGGAGTGAATATACTGTAGCAGTCCGCCTGGAACAGTCATCGCCGTTGTAAACAACGATTGTGCCACCACCAGTATTCAGTCTGCTTTGACCCTTAGACTGAAAAGCTAGGGGTCCAATCTTACTGGCGAGTGGGGCCACAAGTGGGGGTTGGCACCAAGCACTACGGATTGTCTTTTGAGCACTTTTTTGGAGCACTACAGTCCATCATACAGCACCAAGCACTTTATTAACCACCTATTGTGATGGACTATAATTGAACTGTATTACAGCACTTGTCACTTAAATGGTTTACGTTTATGATATATGCAATTTTGATGTTTGATTCACCACAATTGAATTTATCATAGCACTTGTCACTTTATTTGTTCAGGTTTATGCACAATTTAATATTGTTTACAGATGATTTATATGATTTTTGATTATGAAGACACACTGTTAGCAGGGTGGCACAGCTCTATTTGTATTCTAATTCTTGCATAGGTGTTTTATCCTGTACGTTTTGGAGGTTTTTTTGGATTTAATATGGTTCTATATGTACTTAGCACCTTTATTCATTGATTTAATCGGTACTAAGTAAGAAAACACCATATCAGTCAAAAAGCCTGGAAGCCCCAGGAAGGTGTTTACTAGGTACTAGCTGGCTTTGTAAGGGAGCCGGGCTAAGCGCCGCCACTACCGACTAATTAGGAATCAATGCACAGAGTGCAATTTTTCCACCATCTACCACTAGAGGCCATAATGGGTCTGAACATGTAGTATATACACATACTTGTCATTTTTTACATTTTCGGGTTCATATTCCCCAAAGTACACAATGTCATTATTGAATTATTTGGATAAATCCCACGTTCTCACATATTCGGTTCTGGATATTTTCTCTTCCGTATGTAAAAAAATCCAATATTGGGCAGAATGTCAATGTGCTTAGCCCTCCTCTCATGGGAGGTATTTAGGACTGTAACTTATGATAGTCTGGTAATGCCTCAGAAGACGTTGACGAAGCGCGTAAGGCGGAGCCAGACTAGTGGCATACGTCACTTCCAGTTTCGGCAACACGGGCTGGTGGAACGCAAGCCACATGCACAGGAAGTGCGCAGGGCTTTATCAACACGTGAGCAGATCGTCCCCAGCACCAACCGTTACAGTGACTTAGGACTATTTATTTTACACCAATTTTATCGGTTTTTAAACAACGTCTTATTATTTACCTTGGATAAAGAACATAGTCTTTAAAAAAAAGGGATTACGCTATGGAGCTTTTCTTCTTCTTCCCTCCCACATTTGGCCATTAACACCACACGCTGAGGATATTGGAACCATTGCTGCCAGGAGGATAAGGGACCCCAACCGCTGCTTGACAGGCGTCTATGCGCTTTACCCCTGCAGGGGTGGCACCGTCCGGTAAGTGGGGTGTCCCTAGGGGAGCACGCGTGATCTGCACTCAAAACACTGGAAGATTTGTATAGAGCCACCAGCAAGATTGATTATCCGGGCTTGATAGTATTAATTACCAACACTTCACAACACTGTGCACTTTGGGGAGCAGGGCCGATCCTAGGGTTACAGGTGCCTGGGTGCAGAAATATTTCTGGCGCCCCCATGTGGGCGTGGTCATCTTACTAACCCCGCCCCTTTACAAACGTTTCTATGGCAACGGCTCAAAACACAGAGATGCTCCCCTAAGGAGTCTTAATTAACCTGGGATCCTCCCATGATCTCTTAACAATAAACAACATACTGGAAGAGAAGCAGGGTACTCTAATGGGATCTGGAGGGGGATCTCTCTAATGGACACAGAGAGGGCTTCTGTTAGAGCAGTGGTTCTCAACTGCTGTCCTCGGCACCCACTAACAGGCCAGGTTTGCAGGATAACTGAAATACATCACAGGTGATATCATTTGCTGCTCAGTGATTGCAGTATTCTAGTCTGCATCTCCACAAGGTAATACCTAAAATCTGGCCTGTTGGTGGGTCCCGAGGACTGGAGTTGAGAACCACTGTGTTAGAGAGAGTCTTAGAAAGAGCCCCCAGATATACTGCAGACATGGTACAGGAGATGGTCAGAGACTGCAGACGATACAGGAGATGGTCAGAGATTGCAGACATAATACAGGAGATTGTAGACATAGTACAGGAGATGGTCAGAGACTGCAGACACAGTACAGGAGATGGTCAGAGACTGCAGACACAGTACAGGAGATGGTCAGAGACTGCAGACATAATACAGGAGATGGTCAGAGACTGCAGACCAACATGATAAAATGGATGGTCAGAGACTGCAGACCTGATAAAAGAGATGGTCAGAGACTGCAGACAGGCATGATAAAAGGGATGGTCAGAGACTGCAGACAGGCATGATAAAAGGGATGGTCAGAGACTGCAGACAGGCATGATAAAATGGATGGTCAGAGACTGCAGAAATACAAAAAGGAGATGATCAGAGACTGCAGACAAGATACAAAATATGGTCAGAGACTGCAAATGTGATACAGGAGATGGTCAGAGACTGCAGATGTAATACAGGAGATGGTCAGAGACTGCAGATGTGATACAGGAGATGGTCAGAGACTGCAGCACCGATAGAGATGGTTAGAGACTGCAGACATGATACAAGAAATGGTCTGAGACTGCAGAAATGATACAGGAGATGGTCCGAGACTTTTACAGGATAAAAAAGATGGTCAGAGACTGCAGACTGACATGATAAATGAGATGGTCAGAGACTGCAGACTTGATAAAAGAGATGGTTAGAGACCGCAGACATTCTAAAGGAGACAGTCAGAGATTGCAGACATGATACAAACGATGGACAAAGACTGCAGACCTGCTACAGGAGATGGTCAGAGACTGCAGACGTGATACAGGAGATTGTCAGAGACTGCAGACATGATACAGGAGATGGTCAGAGACTGCAGACATGATACAGGAGATGGTCAGAGACCGCAGCCCTGATACAGGAGGTGGTCAGAGACTGCAGGTACGATACAAGAGATTAATGCATCAAATGCAGCTTAACAGTGCTCACCAGTTGCAGCCTGCCAGTGCCCACAAATTGCAGCCTGCCTGTGCCCACCAAATGCAGCCTTATAAGTGCCCATTAAATGCAGCCTGCCAGTGCCCACCAACTGCAGCCTACCAGTGCTCACCAAATGCAGCTTATCAGTGCCCACCAAATGCAGCTTATCAGTGCACATCAAATGAAGCTTATCAGTGCCCGCCAAATGCAGCATGCCAGTGCCAACCAAATGCAGCCTTATCAGTGCCCACCAACTACAGCCTTATCAGTGCCCACCAAATGCAGCCTACCAGTGCTTACCACTGCATTGGATCAGTGTTCCATTTATCTGACAGGAACTGGTCTAAGAGGTAGGACTTTTTTACAGCGCCGCCGGTCATTTCAGACCAAAGCTCGTGTGGTGTGTGTGTAGGCCCGGACTGGGACAAAAATGAGGCCCCGGGCATTTTAGATTAAACAGCCAAAAACTGACCTCCCACCCCCATCTACACCAAACTGACCCGCCACCCCCATCTACACCAAACTGACCCCCCCACCCCCATCTATAC
>BLSH010392495.1:985241-999300 GCA_018402905.1 Glandirana rugosa
GAATGTGGTTTTACTCCAGGAAGTTGCAAAGGTTCCATCAGGAGAGGGCTTGTGTGGCCACATAGAAAGTCTGGAGGACCAAAGCTCGCACCACTTACCAGCTCTGACTGAGAAGTAATGATACTGATGTCACTTCTCCTGTCAGCTTATATGCAGCAGATCAGGAGGAAATCTCCCAGTGGTTTATAGACCAGTAAGGCCTCATGCACACTAGGCTCTCCTGAACACTTTTCTCCTGACATGAGAAAAGCCGCATCAAGCATTTGGGCGTTTGTTTATTCATTTAATTGGCCAGAATATTAATTTATTCTGGCCATTGAAATGAATAAACGCTCAAGTGCTAAATGTGCCTAGCTTTTAAGCAAATCGGGTGTTTTTCCTGCCCGAGCATTCCTCCTCCGGATGAGGTTTTGGTGCGTTCAGATTTCTGCCCCTAAACACCTATGTGTGCATGGACAGATAGGGTAACAGAGGGGCATTTAGGGGCAGAAAAAAAAAAGTCAAACACCTGTAAAAAGCAGTGGCGGCTGGTGTTTTTTTTGGGGGGGGGTGGCAAACAACCTGCACTTACCCCCATCTAAATGGGTGGCGGGCAGCGGCTCCGTGTCCTCTCCTACATGGTGGCTTCCAGCAAGCGGCTCCTCCCAGGCATCAAATAGGATTGCCTGTCCTTTCAGCCGATCGGGTGACGGTTGTCAAAACCTGCTTCCTGATTGGCCGGGAGGATTATGAGTGTTACAATAGCGAATATTTATTCGCTGTTGTAACACACTTGGGTGGGCTGTGAGCGTGTTCCCTGAGCCCCAAGCCCACCCTATTTTGAAGCCTATTAGAGCCTCTGGTTCTAATCAGTGCTTCAAAAAAAAAAAAAATAACACCCACCCCCATTGGATTCCATGCGCCCGGCATCCTGAAAGGGGGCAGGCGCATGGATAGGGTGAGGTGGCGATGGACAGGGGAGGCAGCGCCCGTAATGGACGGGCCACTCCTGGTAAAAAGGGTTTTTGACAACCAGTGTACATGAAAACAAGTCAACACCACTATCTGGGCAAGAACCAAAATGAGCAAACGCATGACAGTCTAGGGTTCCTAAATATCTATTATCACCAGTAATGTCACCACTAGACAAATCTTAGATGCTATTAAAGCGAATTATCAGCCACATTCACATCTCCCCTTTTTAAGAAGGAATGGTGATCCCTCATCACCGTGACAATTACACAGAAACCGGGCAGGCTACTTTATCGCACAGCAAACAATGACAATTCGTTTTCAAAAGCAAATCATGCTTGGCAGCATAACACATCACGTCAGAGAGCCACAACCAAGCGAACCTTCATAAACTCGTCCTTATCGAAACACAAAGTGCTGGGGCTCTGCGGGAGCTGCATCTTTTCCATGGCACAGCCTCAGGAAACCCACTGTAAACTTCGGCAACGCGGCACTTCCGCCAACCTCTACACGCTCCTGACGTCAGGACACGCTTCACGTCTAAGTTTTGTGTCGCAGCACCACCTGGTGTTCGCCAGAGGTGTTGACTTGTGCTTCAACCTGTCAATACTGTAACCAAGAAGAAAAAAAAAGGAAGCTGGAAAATCAGGTAGAGAGGGGGATCCTAACTTTTTAAAGAAGTCATCTAACAACAAGTGCCATGTGTATTTTTCCTTAAAGCTTGGTGTGCTTTGTGCATTTCTTCCAGATCTGTGCAATAGTAAAACCTTGTCTCTGTGCAGGATCTTTCTGTAATAAAGACCTGTCAGGCTGGGTTCACACTTATGCGTAGGGTTGCCACCTTATCCCTTTAAACCCGAACACATATAGATTACACAGGTTCTAAGGCTAATTTAATGCAGATAAGGCACCAAGTGAGTTTAATTACCTCCTTAATCAGACTCAGAGCCTGTGTAATTCATATGTGTTCGGGTTTAAAGGGATGAGGTGGCAACTCTACTTATGCGATGCCAGACATTGCATGTGATTCGTACCGCATTGCTGTGGACATCACATGCGATGTCTGTGCAATGCAAATTCAGCCATACAATTTGTATGGCTGAAATCGCATCAAATTCGCATTAAAATGGTGCAGGACCCTTTTTTTTTGTCTGCACTGGAATCGGATCGCATTGATGTTCAGACCCATGCAATCTGATTTCATCCGTTTTCACAGTTCGTGAACCGATTTGGGGTGTCATTAACTTTATATTTACACCCACAGCAGTTCGCAGAGAGCAGTGTGAACTGCCTGTGAGTCAGATGTGATGCGGGAACCAACACAGGAATTGCTGCATTGCACCAGTGTGAACCCAGCCTCACTGCTGCTCTCTCTCCTTGTGCAGGGTAACTGGTCTTTTATCTGCCCCTCCCCTCCCCTCTGTAGTTTTCTGCAGGTATCCTAAGGGTCCTTTCACACAACCGGAGCCCGTTTTGACGGGCTCCGCTGCTCAGCAGGGATCCATCCATTGATGTGCAGAGACTGGCCTGTCAGAGCTCCATTCTCCTCTATGGAGAATCGGATGAGCACGGACCGTCTGTCGGATGGAAAATAGGGCTTCCATCCGTCTGTTTCTGGCGGATCAGAGCGGATTGGGTGTCAGCGGACATGTCACCGCTGACATCCGCTGCTCCATAGAGCACAATGGAGTGTCCGTTTGGGTCCGCCTGAAAAACTGACAGGCAGACCCAAACGGACCGTATGTGTGAAAGAGCCCTTAGTGTGGGGAGCCTGCTTGGTACCTGCCCAGCTCTGCTCTCTGTTCATGCTATACACATCACAGTGATGGTGTCTCTGCTATTTTTACAAGGCAATAGGCAAATAGTGTAAATGGAGTTGCACAGCTGATAAACAAAGTGTCATATAATAGCCATATCCTCAGTAATTACATAAATTCAATATTAACTTAATACCACTATAAAAAAGAAGGAGCTACACATTAGCAGTATATATTTTAACTTGACTTGAGTGCTAAATATTCGGTACATGTATATTTTATATTACCAAGGATGCCTATGCTGTAGCAGTATTGAAGACTATTTACTCTGTAAACCTTACATATCATTCCCGGGCTGCAGAGGTGCACCCTAAGCCTTTTATTAAATTTATTTTATTAGATTAGGTCCTTTTTATTTATTCGTACCCAGCAATCAATATTGAAGTACAATCGTACCCACAACAAAATAGCCACTAAGGAGCTGTATCTTAGTCCTATAGTTAATGGACTACACCTTGTTGGTCATATTAAAGCGGTAGTAAACCCATGCATTTAACAGGTTAAAAACCAGTCACATTTCCGGCATGTGCCGGAAATGTAACACTCCCATTGGTTGTGCTCTAAACCAAACTGCCAAACCATCCAATGGCTGGTGTCATAGCTGATCACTTGTGCAGCATTATAGCAGTTGTAGATTAAACAGAGGCCAAGATGGCAGCTTCCTTGGCTGAAAATGATAGGAGGGTTTACTAACACTTTAAAAATGGCCATGATACATTTTCTATAGTGGCTTCAGTAAAATGGCCACCACCATATTTCTTGTCCCCATCACATAAATAGAATGTACTAACATCCAATCTGGTTTCCCTGAAGAAATCACGTGGTGTAATGCGCGGGGTGCCCCAAGCAGGAAGTAATGTGAGAGGCTGATACTGCTGAGTACAAACAAATGGCCACTGCCCCCACCTATAACTAGCCTTTGCTGCAAGGAGCACATGGAAGGGCAATGCATGTAAACTGGAGTGCTGGAACTGGAGCAGGTCCAGAGAAAGGCAACAAAGCTGATTAAGGGACTGTAGGACCTTAGTTATGAGGAAAGATTACAAGCACTGAACTTATTCTCTCTGGGGAAGAGACGCCTGAGAGGGGATATGATTTCAAATGTACAAACACCGTACTGGAAACCCCTTAATAGGGATAAAAATTTTCAGCACAAGGCAATATAAAAAGACACGCGGCCATTCACTAAAATTAGAAGAAAGGCAGTTTAACCTTAAATGGCGTAGAGGGATCTTTACGATAAGAGCAGTGAGGATGTGGAATTGTCTTCCACAAGCAGTGGTTTCAGCAGGGAGCATAGATGTTTTCAAAAACTTTTAGATAGGCAGCTAAACAACCATAACATACAGGGGTATACACTGTAATATTGACAAAAGAGCACACTCACAGGTTGGATTTGATGGATTTGTGTCTTTTTTTTAAACCTCACCTATGACTATGATAATGTAAAATAAAACCAAAGAAAATTCCCAGCTCAGCTTGTCAGCCAGTCTGTAACCAACCGAATTAACCTGTCTAACAGTCTGTGTTAAAAACAGGGGTTTAGTTTGCACACATTTGAAAATGCATGCATAAGTTGCGGAGGCCACAACAAGGCACCCCATTATTATCCGCAGTCCTAACTCTATACATTTTTGAGAGCCTCCATAGTAGAAGCACATGCATTATAATGGATAGGCAGAGGGCAGGTGAGCCTGGAAGGAGCCCACCCCTTCTTAAAGGCACAGGGGCGCACTGGACACTCAGCACATAGCACAATGGCAGCAAAGGTGTCCAGTGCGTCCCCTCACCAGTTTTCCAACAGTACAAATAAATGGCCACTGCCCTCACCTTTAACTGGCCTTCGCGGCAAGGAGAACATAGAAAGGCAGCGCATGTAAAACAAAATCAAAGAAAATTCCCAGCTCAACTTGTCAGCCAACCTGCAACCAATTGAATAAACCTGCTTAACAGTCTGCATTAAAAACAGGGGTTTAGTTTGCACACATTATAATGCATATGCTTCTACTATGGAGGCTCTCAAAAATGTATAGAGTTAGGACTGTGTATAATAATGGGGTGCCTTGTCACGGCCTCCGCAGCTTATGCATGTATTTGCAAATGTGTGCATATGAAACCCCTGTTTTTAATGCAGACTGTTAGACATGTTCATTCGGTTGGTCGCAGGCTGGGTGACAAGTTGAGCTGGGAATCTTCTTTGATTTTGTGATACTGTTGAGTATTTTAACTAATTGGTTTAATGTGTTTTAACTGCGTGTTTGATGTAAGAGTTATATGTTTTGTTCTAACATGCGCATGTGCGCATTTAACAAAGCCTTAAAGAGACCAGCACCCCATTTTTGAACAAGTCCATTTGTAAGCAGGGGCGGGAGGGGCCACTGCCCTGGGCGGAGTGTGGGAGGGGGCGCCAAAACACAGTTGCATCACCGTTTGTCTCAGCCTCTGTAATGCTAAAGCCTGTCCAAAAGCAGAGCTGAGAACGTGCCCATACCTTCTGCAAGCTTCCCCGCCCCTTTCTGGAAAGGACAGAGGCACTCTCCCGGACACAGGTTCCTGACAGGCTCGGTGGCTGGATCGGACAATGAGAGCTCCAGTACAGGTGGGCGGAGCCAGCAGACAGCAGTACACTGCAGCCCCCATCACTGCTCTCTGCCCAGCATACATGGGAGCTCTCCTCTCTCCCCGGACAGACTGAAGATTAGAGTTCCAACCTATTCTACATTTAAGGCCCATACACTCAATGCGAAATTCGGACGGGAACTGACGTTTGACAGCCTGTTGTTCGAAATTCTTACTGTTAGTATGCTCCTTTTGACTGCCGATTGACTTTTCGGCAGACAAAAACTGTATGTCCGATTTTCATTCTGTTAGTACGGTTAACATACAAAAAAAATCGGACGACCGAGACAACGCATGCTCAGAAAGGAAAAAAAGTTGCAAAAAATATGCAAAACATGACATCACTTCTGACATTGAGTTCGGTCGAATGAAAATTTTCTGATAGTCATTATGCTTTACAAAATCATGGACACACGCTTTTGACAAAAATCATAAGCGCGGTCGTTGTACGACAATCAAACTGTGTGTACGAGGCTTTAGACTGTGCTATGCTGTGCTGTCCTGTGAACCTGTGCTGACCCTTGCAGTGTAGGTTTACCAAAGTGAAAGTAAAATGTTTTTGAATATCTTAGAAATGTATACTAGGACTTTTCAGGCTCTAGATCAGAGTCTCTCAACCAGGGTTCCGTGGAACCCTAGGGTTCCTCCAGAGGTTGCTAAGGGTTCCTTGAGCAATGGTGCAGATTTAATAAAATATTTTAAAAAGCTGTGTGGTTTTTTGTGTACATATTTCTTTCCAGGTAAATGGGTAGGGGTACGATGTCCCCCATACTCATTTACATAGGGTGGTGGGCCGGCATCTGGGGGCCCCCTTGTTAAAGGAGGCTTCCAGATTCCGATAAGTCCCCGCCCGCAGACCCCGACAAGTGGTTGTCGGGAAGAGGCCCTTGTCCTCATCAACATGGGGACAAGGTTCTTTGGGGTGGGGGGCGCAGAGCCCCCCTGCCCCGAAGCACCCATACTCCCCATGTTGAGGGCACGCGGCCTGGTATGGTCCAGGAGGGGGGGGGGCGCTCGCTCGTCCCCACCCCCTTTCCTGGCCTGCCGGGCTGCGTGCTCGGATAAGGGTCTGGTATGGATTTTGGGGGAACCCCACGCTGTTTTTTCGGCATGGGGTTCCCCTTAAAATCTACCAGACCAAAGGGCCTGGTATGCTCCTGGAGGGGGACCCCATGCCAGTTTTTTAAAAAAAAAATATGGTGTGGAGTTCCCCTTCATGATCCCCAGAGCACAAGTCGCATGCCAAAGTCGGATCAGTGAAGACACTGATACGACTTTGATCCGACTTCAATGCCTTTCAATGGGCTGAAGTGGGATCAGAGTCGGACAAAAGTAGTACAGGAACCTTTTTCAAAGTCGGTCCGACTTTGAAAAACACATGTCGGAGCTGTTAAGACGGCTCTCATAGGGAATCACTGTTTTAGTGACGTAATGCGACTTGTGCTCTTCATGTAGGTCCGAGAATCGGACTAGTGTGAACCCAGCCTTAGTGTTTTTTTTTTAATTCAGCTCACTGGTTGAATGATAAAAAAAAAACCTATGCATGTGTGCCAGTTTGAGCGGTTTTACCGTAATCAGCTCTTGAAAGCTGTGTACTAATGATCAGATTATCAGACAATTGCTCCAAATGCACTTGTTTTCATTCAATGTTCTCATGTGTACTAGGCATTAATGAGCATATAACCCATGCACAACCCGGGGGGGACGCAGTTTGACATGTTTGCCCTGGGTGTTGGGTGACCTTCTCCCGGCACTGCTTGGGATCCAAGGCTGACCAGATCATCTGTTGAGAATTATTATATGGCGTATTTGAATATTCATTAAGACAGGGCTTGACAAATTTGCTTTGAATCTAGGAGCCAGCTAATAAAGTTAGGAGCTCACAGCAGAGCAGCCAGTGAATAACTCCAGCATAACACCGTTACATCAGGGTTATAGGCTGGCCAGAAAGAGTGACACTAACAACCTGTTATGGGGGAAACTCCCTCATCTGCTGCCTAATGGAGCTTAAGGGTGGCTATTGTGGGTGGCAAAAACATGTCTCTACTGCCCATTTTTACCACCCAACTGCACATCTAAATGAAGGCTAAGTGACACTTTAAATAAAATACAAAAAAAAAAAGGTGAAATAAGTATCCCAGTGCTGCTGATCTTCTGCTGTCCCTTTGCAGCCACTTCCTGCCTACATGTATGTCCCCTACAGGGACTTTTCATTGGTCTGGTGGGTTTCCGTTCACCATGAAATACTGGAGCCCAGCTGCACATAAAAAGTGGTAATTGTTGATGCTACACAGGGCTTTATCACAATTTTGTTGCTTAGCATAAAGATCACAATTCTCTCACAATTCTCTCACAATTCTCGTGGTGTAACATCGTCTTTCACATTATACAAAAATGGGATAACTTTATTGTTTAGTTTTTTTTATTCATTAAAGTATATTTTTTCCCAAAAATTGCGTTTGGAAGACCACTGCGCAAATACCATGTGACATAAAATATTGCAACAACCAACATTTTATTCTCTAGGGTCTCCCCAAAAAATATATATATAATGTTTGGGGGTTCTAAGTCATTTTCTAGCAGAAAATACTGGATTTTTACTTGTAAGCCTGAAAGGTCAGAAAATGTTTAGTCTTTAGAGCGATAGTAAACCCCTTCATTCAACTTTCTGTTAAATTAATCACTGCAAGCAATTGTACTATGTGATCTGTGTGCATGGCTTCCTACCTGCTTGCTTTCAGTGTAATCCTTAGTTTTGTGTGCAATGACGTCTCTGGTGTATGCGCTGTTCATCCTATTTTTCTGGCAAGTTCTTTGTGCCGGAAAAATGTTGTTTACATGCCAGGGCTGCATCATTTCCTTAGCTCGGAGTCACCCCCGAGATCCCGAGATACTACTTCCCCCTTCTGAAGCTGAGCCTTCGGGAGCTACTGCACATGCGCAGGATTATGTCTATGGGGACCGGGTGAGGGCGGAAATCGACTACTATTCTGACTTGGAAAACAGGACTTATAATGGGAGTATGGTATTGAGGGAATTGGCGCTGTCTGATGAGTTTAAAACAATGAGTGTGTATATTCAGCCCACCCGTGCATAAATGAACTGTGCTATCATATAAATTATTTCTCAAAGTGTCATGTGTCATGTGTTCATAACATTTTAAGCATGAATATTAATTAAAACATTGTGCAAAAATTCATAATATCACTGTATAGAAAGTTTTGCAAAAAATAGTAATAAAAGCACTGTGCAAAATTTATATCAAAACACCTGGGGGCACTTTTCATACCAACATGGCTCCAATTAGAAATTGCACACAATTTTAAATCAATCGTCCAAAGTAAGAAGGTCTATACCAGACAATATGCATGAAGAATAATTATGTGCAAAATAAATTGTCTCCACAGGTTAAAAATGATGATTGTGTTCCATAATGTCTCCATATTCAAACGTTGATTGTGATAATTCCAAAGTGACTTCAGTGCACCAATCCTTAAAGTGACTTTAGTGCATCCACTTGTGCTCCCCCTCAGGTCCCCTACTCACCAAAAGTGAGCACCCCTGCTGAAAGATTATCTGCTCTGGTGTGGATCCTGTCCCCTAAACAGACCAGCTATAGTACTGCATGCCATCTTTTAGCCTGACTCATTGAATGGCCCCCTTGAACGCTTAGGGCAGGGTTTCTCAACCAGGGTTCTGTAGAACCCTAGGGTCCCTCCAGAGGTTGCTAGGGGTTCCTTGAGCAATGGTCATTTTCTACCTCTCAGATAAATTCCCAATGACATCATAGATCTTTTTAGCTATCTGTAAAGGGTAATTCTTCCCAATGACCACAAGTGTAAGGAGCAATCTTCCCATTGACCATCACACTAATGTATCAAGAGTTGTAGATTTTTAGCAGGGGTTCCCCAAGACCTGAGAACTATTTCAAGGGTTCCTTGGTGTTGAAAAGATTGAGAGAGGCTGGTTTAGGGGGTACTGGTGGTTCACAGTACAATCCAGCACAGGAGGGCATGGAGGAGTAGGTGGTGGTGGAGCTGACAGATCTCACATCATCACCACCAGCTGTATGGAGATGTGGCGGCAAAACAAGCTCCAGCACTGAGACCTGTCCTGCATCCTTCTTAGTTGCAAGCAGAGTTACCAGGTGTGCTGTAAACTAAATATATTGTCCCTGACCATGCTTCTTGGACCATGTGTCAGCAATAATATGGAATAGACATGTGCAATTTGTTTCGGTCCAAATACAAATTCAGAATTTTTGGTTATTCAGAGATTTGGATGTATACAAATCTCCAAATGAAATAGTAAAGAATTTTGTTGAAACAAATTCATTAAAATTTGTTTTGTTTATTCATTTTCTAGCGAATTCCAAATTTTCAGAATGATTAGAATTTGGTTGAAAAATAATCTACCGATTCAAATTCTGTGTGAAAAAGGGCCTGGTATGGATTGGGGGGGGGGACCCCACGCAGATTTTTTTTTCTAAATTTTCTATTGACGGCATTGTTTAGTTTACATTTCAGCTGTCAGTGGGGAAGTCTGATGAGTCATCAGCTGTTAAGGACACCGCAGGCGGCTTCCCGGCCCACTGCTTAACAACCAGCTATTGTAAACATGGAAATTCAATTTGGTTGAGCATTTTCGACCAATCTGAATTTGAATTGTTCCGAAAATTTTGAATTCCTTGGAAAATTAATAAACGAAACAAAATTTAATGAAAATGAAACTAAACTGAATGAATTCCAAAACGACACTAAACAAAGTCCAAAATGAAATTAAATTAGTAACATAATGAATATATCCAAATCAAAACAAATGTTTCCGTTCTGCACATGTAGAATGTGGACCTTGTGGCTGACTGCTTTGCCCAACAATGCCAAAACATTGCCTTCCATGTGATGGTACAGGTACAGAGCTGGAATGGCCTTATGTGAAAAGAAATAGCGAGTGGGAACCTGCCGTTGTGGTACAGCATATTCTGCAAATTCACTGGAAGGGGCAGAATCCACCAGATTAAAAGGTTGAGTTGAGTTGTAGAGCCAGCAATTTGAACAAGCTTGAATTTAGACGGAGGGCATGTGGGTGGCAGGGAGTGTATTTTTTTTTTTCGCTGCAGCAGCTGTGGCAGAGAAATTTGCCTGCTATAGTCTACAGCTGGTGGTGTGCTGCTGGCAGACGTGCTGCAAGGACCTGTGACACCCTTTGCTATACTATCATCCCTGTCAGTGGAGGCTGCTGAGAGGTCATGAGATGTAACGGGGTTAGACATGAAAGGTGAGGAGTGAGGAGCAGAAGAATTGTATCCCTTGTGTGTGGCTTTCAGGTGCTCTTGCCAATGGACTGAATCGTCGGAGGTTAAATGCCACGCTTGATCTGCTTGCGGCAGAGATTGCGACAATGCATTTGCCTGCACATGTGCTAAAAAAGGTCCACACAGCTGAGCTGTGGGAAATGGGTCAGGAGATAACAGCTCCACAATCTGATGGAATAGGGTGCCTGCTCTTTTCTCTTCCATGATGGCTGCCTCTGAAGGACATCCTGCCTCATTTGGGTTGTTTCTCCCCCTCACTTTCCTCCTCTGCTCTATCGGGCACGCAAATCACGTCAGTGACCTCATCATCATCATCCCCTCCATCCTCATCATCACTGGAGCCAGCTTGGCAATACGCTGCAGCTTGGGGAATATGAATGCCAATTTGTTGTTTATCAGTGTTCTCCCCTCTCTGTAGGATCATGTTACTCCCTCCTCTACCTCAGAACCAACATCAGAATCAAGTAATGTCTGTGCATCCTGAAGAAGCAAGTGGCTGATGCTATTTTCAAATACTTCAGCTGACTCCTCCATGCATGATGCTGGAGCTATGGCAGGAGAGGCTGTGGACAAGGAGGCAGAATAAGTCACTCTGGCAGATGCAATGGACTGCACGCTAGTGTCAGCTTGGGTCATAGAGGTTGAGGATGGTTAGCCATGGTTAGCTAGTAAGCCAGTCCCCCACCTCATCTGCATACTGTGGCTGGATAGCTTGGGAAACATCACTAAACAGAGATAAATGTGCCCTGCCTGAGGACAGACCATGTCCACCTTTGCCTGTGGACACAGACGCTGCTGGCCCCCTCACAGTGGCATGGGAAAGTCTGCCTCTCCTTGTTGGCCTCCCAAACATGATGGGGGGGGCTTATTACCCAAATTTAATAGAAACTGGGAAATGTGTGATTGGATGCACTTTATTGAATGAAAAATGGTGTTTGGTATGCTTTAAATATTGGACTGATGCTCACAGAAATGTAAAATCTATCAAAATAAAAAAATAAATAAAAAAGGGGGAACACTGGTGTCGCAGTCAGAAAAACTGCAGCTGACAGTTTAAAAAAAGGGGGGCAGGCAAAAAAAAAAAAAAAAACAAAAGACAAAAAAAAGCACACAGCAACCAAAAAAAAAAAAAAAAACCCAGAAAAGGGTGATATAAACTACTAAATGTTATGTAATGCTGTGTTAACCACTGCACTACACTAACACACTACACTGACACTACACTATACTGACACACTATACTAACACTACACTAACACTCTACATTCAGAGTCAAATGTTATGTAATGCTGTGTTAAACACTGCACTATACTAAGAAACTACACTATACTCACACTAAACTAACACTACACTCACACTCTACACTCACAATAAGTGAACAAACAAACTCGCTAGTAGCAAACTGAGCCATGCTCTATCTATCTCCACTCCTACACATTGCAAAAGCTTCTTATGGGAAGTTACCTTTTATAGTGTGGTGTGGGGCTATGAGAACTGAGCCATGATTGGAGAAAGTCATCATCACTCTGTCCAATCAGGGCTCTGACAATGCTCCAGTGCCCTAATTGGCAAAGTCTTGCACCTGACCTGACATGCGTTGCCGTTCCATGTGCTCCTTGCAGGCCAAGTCATACACAGGTAGGAATGCACGCAAGGGCAATGAGAAAACGAGCTAAGCTGTTTAAATAGCAAAAAGGGGCTGGCTGCAGGCTGGACTTATGAGGCAGATTAATGGTAACCAGGTGAGTCACTGTGGTAACTATGCGTGGCTGGTAATTAACCAATAGCTGAGCAGCTTCTGAGCACTGAAAGAAAAGAGCTGCTTGTTAAGTAGCAGGAGCAAGCCCTGACAAAGGCACTGTGAGTATTGCAAATACTGAGGGGGCATTGCGAGTTCTGAGGGAGTACTGATAGGGTACTGCGAGTGGTGAAGGTGCTTTGAGTGTGTACTGTGAGCACTGAGGGAGGTGCTGCGAGTACCGAATAGGGAACAGCGGCGGCTGGTCAATAGGGGGTGCTTGGGCACAGCCTCCCCACTGGGAAAGAAGAAGAAAAAAAAAGTCAGTCCAACCCCCTAAAGGAGGTGCCGGTATATTGATTTTTTTTTTTTCTTCGACTCCTTGCTGTTTGCTGGCAGCAAGTAGTGAGCCTATTGGTCAGTCCTAAAAGTCTATGTATGTGTGCTAAAAAAGCACACATACATGCACTAATTGGCTGCCCTGAGCCAGTGACTGCCAGTGATTGGCTATGTCACGGTGCGGTGGGTGGGGGCGGGTCGAGAGCGGCTGACTCGAGGACGAGGTTCCGTACTGCTCCCTGTGTAATGGCTCCCTGTGTACTGCTTACAATACCTGTGTACTGGCTCCCTGTATATTGCTTACAATACCTGTGTACTGGCTACCTGTGTACTGGCTTCCTGTGTACTGCTTACAATACCTGTATACTGGCTCCCTGTGTACTGCTTACAATAACTGTGTCCTGGCTCCTTGTATACTGGCTCCCTGTGTACTGCTTATAATTAGTGTTGAGCGAACCCAGACTGTAACGTTCGGGTCCGTAATGTTCGGGACATTTCAAAAAACGTTCGGGTTCTGGGTTCTGGTAGTTGATCACGCATGTTGAATAGCTGCAGGGCAGCCAATCAACAAGCGTTTCACTGGTTTGCCCTTAGAAGCCATCACAGCCATGTCTACTAATGGCATGGCTGTGATTGTCCAGTGCATCATGTGACCCAGCCTCTCTATAAGCTGGAGTCACTTGATGCTGCAGTCACATGCTCTCTGAGACTCTGAATAGTATAGGGAGAGGAAGCTGTCAGCGTTTTTGTGAGGGACAGATTGCAGACATTTTAATATCTGATCCTGCATCCTGAGATTACTAGTACTGTTGCTCTGAGGGATAGATTGCAGAAATTTGAGAATCGAGATTTCACATACTGCTGCTTTGAGTGACAGATTGCAGATCAAACCCTGCCTAACACAATGATCGATTCGATCGTACACAACGATCAGATTGTGGGAGTAATTTGAGATTTCACATACTGCTGCTTTGAGTGACAGATTGCAGATCAAACCCTGCCTAACACAACGATCCTTACGATCGTACACAACGATCAGATTGTGGGAGTAATTTGAGATTTCACATACTGCTGCTTTAAGTGACAGATTGCAGATCAAACCCTGCCTTACACAACGATCTGACTGCACTAGGTAGAGACTTCTGCTTAGAGGGACAGATTATTGTTCAAAAATCATTGCCAAATCCTATAGGGCCAGGTTCCAGCTGTTGCTATAAGTGACACATTATTGTTCAAAAATCATCTCCTAGTTCTAAAGGGAGAGCTTCCAGCTGTTGCTTA
>BLSH010392495.1:1004709-1032715 GCA_018402905.1 Glandirana rugosa
CATAACGTCAGTCATGTGTCCCTCGGTCGTTCATGTGGCCATAACATCCGTCATGTGTCCCACGGTCATGTGTCCACAACATCCGTCATGTGTCCCTCGGTCATGTGCCCATAATATTCGTCATCTGTCCCTCGGTCATGTGCCCATAACATTCGTCATGTGTCCCTCGGTCATGTGTACATAACATTCGTCATGTGTCCCTCGGTCATGTGTCCATAACGTCAGTCATGTGTTCCTCGATCATGTGTACATAACATTTTTCATGTGTCTGTACTGGCACCCTGTGTACTGCCTACAATACCGGTGTACTTGCTGGCTCCCTGTGTACTGACTGCAATACCTGTGTACTGTCTCCCTGTCTACTGGCTACAATACCTGTGTACTGACTCCCTGTGTACTGCCTACAATACCTGTATACTGGCTCCCTGTGTACTGCTTACAATACGTATGTACTGGCTCCCTGTGTACTGACTGCAATACCTGCGTACTGCTCCCTGTTTACTGCTTGCAATACCTGCGTACTGGCTCCCTGTGTACTGCCTACAATACCTGTGTACTTGCTCCCTGTGTACTGCCTACAATACCTGTGTACTGGCTCCCTGTGTACTGCCTACAATACCTGGGTACTGGCTCCCTGTGTACCGCCTACAATACCTGTGTACTGGCTCCCTGTGTACTGGGCTGGCTCCCTGTGTACTGACCGCAATACCTGTGTACTGTCTCCCTGTGTACTGGCTGCAATACCTGTGTACTGACTCCCTGTGTACTGCCTACAATACCTGTGTACTAGCTCCCTGTGTACTGCTTACAATACCTGTGTACTGGCTCCCTGTGTACTGGCTGCAATACCTGTGTACTGACTCCCTGTGTACTGCCTACAATACCTGTGTACTGGCTCCCTGTGTACTGCTTACAATACCTGTGTACTGGCTCCCTGTGTACTGACTGCAATACCTGTGTACTGGCTCCCTGTGTACTGCCTACAATACCTGGGTACTGGCTCCCTGTGTACTGCCTACAGTACCTGTGTACTGTTTACAATACCGGTGTACTGACTCCCTGTGTACTGCCTACAATACATGTGTACTGGCTCACTGTGTACGGCCTACAATACCTGTATACTGGCTCCCTGTGTACTGCTTACAAGACCTGTGTATTGGCTCCCTGTGTACTGCCTACAATACCTGTGTACTGGCTCCCGGTTTACTGCTTACAATACCTGTGTACTGGCTCCCTGTGTACTGTCTACAATACCTGTGTACTGTCTCCCTGTGTACTGCTTACAACACATGTGTACTGGCTCCCTGTGTACTGCTTACAATACCTGTGTACTGGCTCCCTGTGTACTGCCTACAATACCTGTGTACTGGCTCCCTGTGTACTGCTTACAATACCTGTGTACTGGCTCCCAGTGTACTGCTTACAATACATGTGTACTGGCTCACTGTGTACTCGATCCCTGTGTACTGCTTACAATACCTGTATACTGGCTCCCTGTGTACTGCTTACAATACCTGTGGCCTGGCTGCTTGTGTACTGGCTCCCTGTGTACTGCTTACAATACCTGTATACTGGCCCCTTGTGTATTGGCTCCCTGTGTACTGCTTACAATACCTGTGTACTGCTTACATTACATGTGTACTGGTTCCCTGTGTACTGCCTACAATACCTATGTACTGGCTCCCTGTGTACTGCTTACAATACCTGTGTACTGGCTCCCTGTGTACTGACTGCAATACCTGTGTACTGGCTCCCTGTATACTGCTTACAATACCTGTGTACTGGCTCCCTGTGTACTGCCTACAATACCTGTGTACTGGCTCCCTGTGTACTGCTTACAACACCTGTGTACTGGCTCCCTGTGTACTGCTTACAATACATGTGTACTAGCTCCTTGTGTACTGACTGCAATACCTGTGTAATGGCTCCCTGTGTACTGCTTACAATACATGTGTACTGGCTCCCTGTGTACTGCTTACAATACCCGTGTACTGGCTCCCTGTCTACTGCTTACAATACCTGTGTACTGGCTCCCTGTGTACTGCCTACAACACCTGTGTACTGCCTACAATACCAGTGTACTTGCTGGCTCCCTGTGTACTGACTGCAATACCTGTGTACTGTCTCTCTGTCTACTGGCTACAATTCCTGTGTACTGACTCCCTGTGTACTGCCTACAATACCTGTATACTGGCTCCCTGTGTACTGCTTACAATACCTGTGTACTGGTTCCCTGTGTACTGACTGCAATACCTGTGCACTGGCTCCCTGTGTACTGCTTACAATACCTGCGTACTGGCTCCCTGTTTACTGCTTACAATACCTGTGTGCTGCCTACAATACCTGTGTACTGGCTCCCTGTGTACTGCCTACAATACCTGTGTACTGGCTCCCTGTTTACTGCCTACAATACATGGGTACTGGCTCCCTGTGTACCGCCTACAATACCTGTGTACTGGCTCCCTGTGTACTGGGCTGGCTGCCTGTGTACTGACCGCAATACCTGTGTACTGTCTCCCTGTGTACTGACTGCAATACCTGTGTGCGGTCTCCCTGTCTACTGGCTGCAATACCTGTGTACTGACTCCCTGTGTACTGCCTACAATACCTGTGTACTGGCTCCCTGTGTACTGCTTACAATACCTGTGTACTGGCTCCTTGTGTACTATCTGCAATACCTGTGTACTGGCTCCCTGTGTACTGCCTACAATACCTGGGTATTGGCTCCCTGTGTACCACCTACAATACCTGTGTACTGGCTCCCTGTGCACTGCCTAAAATACCTGTGTACTGGCTCCCTGTGTACTGCTTACAATACCTGTGTACTGGCTCCCTGTGTATTGACTGCAATACCTGTGTACTGTTTACAATACCTGTGTACTGTCTCCCTGTGTACTGTCTACAATACCTGTTTACTGTCTCCCTGTGTACTGCTTACAACACCTGTGTACTGGCTTCCTGTGTACTGCTTACAATACCTATGTACTTGCTCCCAGTGTACTGCTTACAATACATGTGTACTGGCTCCCTGTGTACTGACTGCAATACCTGTGTACTTGCTCCCTGTGTACTGCTTACAATACCCGTGGCCTGGCTGCTTGTGTACTGGCTCCCTGTGTACTGCTTACAATACCTGTGTACTGGCTCCCTGTGTACTGCTTACAATACCTGTGTACTGGCCCCTGTGTACTGCCTACAATACCTATGTACTGGCTCCCTGTGTACTGCTTTCAATACTTGTGTACTAGCTCCCTGTGTACTGACTGCAATACCTGTGTACTGGCTCCCTTTATACTGCTTACAATACCTGTGTACTGGCTCCCTGTGTACTGCCTACAATACCTGTGTACTGTTTACAATACCGGTGTACTGACTCCCTGTGTACTGCCTACAATACATGTGTACTGGCTCACTGTGTACGGCCTACAATACCTGTATACTGGCTCCCTGTGTACTGCTTACAAGACCTGTGTATTGGCTCCCTGTGTACTGCCTACAATACCTGTGTACTGGCTCCCGGTTTACTGCTTACAATACCTGTGTACTGGCTCCCTGTGTACTGTCTACAATACCTGTGTACTGTCTCCCTGTGTACTGCTTACAACACATGTGTACTGGCTCCCTGTGTACTGCCTACAATACCTGTGTACTGGCTCCCTGTGTACTGCTTACAATACCTGTGTACTGGCTCCCTGTCTACTGCTTACAATACCTGTGTACTGGCTCCCAGTGTACTGCTTACAATACCTGTGTACTGGCTCCCTGTGTACTGACTGCAATACCTGTGTACTGGCTCCCTGTGTACTGCCTACAATACCTGGGTACTGGCTCCCTGTGTACCGCCTACAATACCTGTGTACTGGCTCCCTGTGTACTGCCTACAATATCTTTGTACTGGCTCCTTGTGTACTGCCTACAATACCTGTGTACTGGCTCCCATTGTACTGCTTACAATACCTGTGTACTTGCTCCCAGTGTACTGCTTACAATACATGTGTACTGGCTCCCTGTGTACTGACTGCAATACCTGTGTACTGGCTCCCTGTGTACTGCTTACAATACCCGTGGCCTGGCTGCTTGTGTACTGGCTCCCTGTGTACTGCTTACAATACCTGTCTACTGGCTCCCTGTGTACTGCTTACAATACCTGTGTACTGCTCACAATACCTGTGTACTGGCTCCCTGTGTACTGCCTACAATATTTGTGTACTGCTCACAATACCTGTGTACTGGCTCCCTGTGTACTGCCTACAATACCTATGTAGTGGCTCCCTGTGTAGTGCTTACAATACTTGTGTACTAGCTCCCTGTGTACTGACTGCAATACCTGTGTACTGGCTCCCTTTATACTTCTTACAATACCTGTGTACTGGCTCCCTGTGTACTGCCTACAATACCCGCGCACTGTCTCTCTGTGTACTGCTTACAATACCTGTGTACTGGCTCCCTGTGTACTGCCTACAATACATGTGTATTGGCTCACTGTGTACGGCCTACAATAAATGTATACTGGCTCCCTGTGTATTGATTACAAGACCTGTGTACTGGCTCCCTGTGTACTGACTGCAATACCTGTGTACTGGCTCCCTGTGTACTGCTTACAATACATGTGTACTAGCTCCTTGTGTACTGACTGCAATACCTGCGTACTGGCTCCCTGTGTACTGCTTACAATACCTGTGTACTGGCTCCCTGTGTACTGCTTATAATACCCGTGTACTGGCTCCCTGTCTACTGCTTACAATACCTGTGTACTGCCTACAATACCAGTGTACTGGCTCCCTGTGTAATGTCTACAATACCTGTTGTGACAAGACTAACTTTGGACAGGGGGCCCGTGGAACCCAGAATCCCTTGGAGAGGTTGGGAAACCCTTGTCTCAGCTCACCGGGCCCCTCTTATGTCTAAGTCACCCTATGTCTTTTAGGTGCACAGGGTGACCAAGGAATTGGACAGCTATTTAATGGACTTCATGGTTACTTCTGAATTGTGTGTTTATACTAACAATGTGCTTTGTAGTTTGTGATTTAGCAGACGGTACGTCTAGCCTTGAAGATCACCTAGGCTGGTTAAAGGACTAGATAATTAGTTCATGTTAATAAAGTAATGTGATCAGGAGGGGAGGGGGGAAAAGTGCTTCTGATATGGTATATATATTTGTGTGTGTCGGTTCAAATAAAGAGTCCATGTTCCTACAAGCTAGTGTCGTATAGTTTGTTCGGGTGGCTATAACATCTGATCTCTGATGTTCGGACTTAGGGAAGCGGTATTCTGACGGAAGTACTCAAGCGGAGTGGGTCGGTTCCGTTACGTTGGTTGTAAGCGGTGGGATTGTGATTCCTGGCTGTGAACAAGTCCAAACCACCACCAGGATCCAAGGTCAGGACAGCAGACTTCGGTCATCCCAGCGGAGATATGGATCTGGCATCAAAATTGCAGGAGCTGCTGCGGAGCGCCCTTTCAGCAATCCCTAGGACTGTGTCTGCGGATCAGTACATGGAGATCAGGCAGCAGATTCGGGTGCAGGTCTGGATTGGAGCCCTCCAGGTCGCTGGTAGACACCAAGGAAAGTGCTTTCCAACCCCAGAGCAACGAGCCAGTGACCAATGGAAGTTGCGAATGCCATTCCTAGGAGAGCAGCCCCAGGAGCATTGGGTGTCTGAGTAGGACAGGCTGGTCCAGCAGGAGATAGAGCTGGACAATCGGTATCAGGCTCTGAAATGGCATGCAGAGGAATATTTAGTGGAGACAGCCGAATGCTCTCTGGAGGGATATGACTTTGTTGGTCCTGGATTGCTGTGGGAGAGCCTTACAGATGGTTTTGTGTTTGGTGAAGGAGGGCCTACCCTTGAGGACCTGCGAGATTACAGAGAGGCCATGCTTGTTCTTGCAGGAGTCTCAGAGCTTAAACTGGACATGGAATATCTGCTAAGGAAGGAACAGCTTCTGGAAAGGGCATACAGGGAACTGTTAGAACACATTCAGCAGCATGCCCTGGAATTAACAGCAGAAACTCTGGAGATGGCCGGCCCCAAAGCTGAAGTGCTGACAACAGGGCAGAGCTTTGCTAACCTCTGCCCAGCACCAACAACATCTTCTGGGTTCTACGGACAGGAGATGGGGAACCCCTTTCCCCAGACACCAGTACCAGAGACTGGGGATTTATTAGACTTTTCCGCAGTGGAGGAACAACCTGGTGACCCTCCAGCAGAAGAACTGGCATCAGGGCCATACTTCACTGAGCTCTGCTTAGCACCAGTAACATCCTCTGTGTTCTATGTACCGAAGATGGTGAATCTCTATCCCCAGACACCAGTTCCAGAGACTGGGGAGTTATTAGACTTTTTCGCAAAGGAGGAACAATCCAGTGACCGTCCAGCAGAAGAGCTGGCAACGGGGCAGAGAGCTTCTGGCCTCTGTCCTCAACTAACAGAAGATGGAGGTCCTGTGAAAGTGGATGGGACTTCGGTCTCCACTGACACAGCCCCAGGAAATAGTCCAGCACTGAAACCGGAGGATGTCAGCCATGCTTTGGGATTATCATCAAGTACACCTGCATGAGATTTCAGTTTCTACCTGTGCACCCCAGGGATGCTGGGTAGTCAGTCCAGACCCCCAACAGCATGATGAAGTGAGCCCAGCTACCCTGTCTTCTTTCCAGCAGCTGACAGGACTCCAGGGAGAAGGGCCAGTTTGCACTTCTTCCCAGCGGCGAGTATGTTCTCAGAGAGAGGCAGAGGTTGGCTGGGTGAGTAATGCTTTGCTTGGGACAATTTGTTTGGGGTACTGTGTGGGTATAGACATTGGGGGACAGGAACTATCAACTAACTTCGGAGTCAACCTGTCTGGGGTCTCTTCCTGTGTTAGTCTTCTACCGAAAGGGGAGAGATGTGACAAGACTAACTTTGGACAGGGGGCCCGTGGAACCCAGAATCCCTTGGAGAGGTTGGGAAACCCTTGTCTCAGCTCACCAGGCCCCTCTTATGTCTAAGTCACCCTGTGCCTTTTAGGTGCACAGGGTGACCAAGGAATTGTACAGCTATTTACCACTTCAATACCGGGCACTTAGAACACTTCCTGCCCAGACCAATTTTCAGCTTTCAGTGCTGTTGTGATTTGAATGAGAATTGCGCGGTTGTGCGACGCTGCACCCAAACAAAGTTTTTATCATTTTGTTCCCACAAATAGAGCTTTCTTTTGGTGGCATTTGATCACCCCTGCGGTTTTTATTTTTTGCGCTATAAAAAAAAAAAAGGCTGAAAATTTTGAAAAAAAAACTTTTTTCTTTGTTTCTGTCACAAAAGTTTGTATAAAGTACATTTTCTCCTTCACTGATGGGCACTGATGTGGCTACACTGATAGGCACTGATGAGGCTACACTGACGGGCACTGATGAGGCAGTACAGATTGGCACTGATGAGGTGGCACTGATAAGGTTGCATTGATGATGGGGCACATATGCAGCACTGATGGGCGGCACTGACAAGCAACACTGACGGGCACTAATACGTGGCACTGATATGCGGCACTGATGGACACTCATAGGCGGCACTGATAAGTGGCACTGGGCACTGATAGGTGGCACTTTTAGGTGGCACAGGTGGGCACTTTTAGGTGGCACAGGTGGGCACTGATAGGTGGCACAGATGGGCACTTATAGGTGGCAGTGGTGGGCACTGGTGGAACAAGCACTGTTAGGGATGGCACTGGCAGGCATCATACATGGGCACAGTGCCATCCCTACAGTGCATAATATTGCCCTTACCTGGTGGTCTAGTGGGGGCTCCCTGGTGGTCCAGGGCGGCCTCTGTGCGCCTTCCCTGGTGGTCCTGGGCGGCCTCATTGCAATGTCTGGGAGGGGGGCTCCCTGGTGGTCCTGATCCGGCTCCCTGGTGGTCCTGATCCGGCTCCCTGGTGGTCCAGTGGGGGTGATCCTGAGGGTGGCTGCGCTGATAAACATTCAGCGCAGCCCCCCCCTGTCAGGAGAGCAGCCGATCAGCTCTCCGCTGCTCAGGTCTGCAGACCTGAGCAGAGGAAAAGCCGATAAACGGCTCTCCCTATTTACACTGTGATCAGCCGTGATTGGTCACGGCTGATCACATGGTAAAAGACTTCGGATCGAAGCCTTTTACCTCGGTCGGTAATGCGCCCAGGGGCGCGCGATCGCGGATTATCCTGAGGACATCAATAGACGTCCAGTCAGGATAATGACCCACCCGCCCGGACGTCATTTGTCTATACGCCGGGCGGGAAGTGGTTAATGGACTTCATGGTTACTTGTGAATTGTGTGTTTATACTAATAAAAATGTGCTTTGTAGTTTGTGATTTAGCAGATGTTACGTCTAGCCTTGAAGATCACCTAGGCTGGTTAAAGGACTAGATAATTAGTTCATGTTAATGAAGTAATGTGATCAGGAGGGGAGGGGGGAAAGTTCTTCTGATATGGTATATATATTTGTGTGTGTTGGTTCAAATAAAGAGTCCATGTTCCTACAAGCTAGTGTCCTATAGTTTGTTCGGGTGGCTATAACATCTGATCTCTGATGTTCGTAGTTAGGGAAGCAGTATTCTGACGGAAGTATTCAAGCGGAGTTACACCTGTGTACTGGCTGGCTCCCTGTGTACTGACTGCAATACCTGTGTACTGCCTCCCTGTGTACTGCCTACAATACCTGTGTACTGGCTCCCTGTGTACTGCTTACATTACCTGTGTACTGGCTCCCTGTGTACTGACTGCAATACTGGTGTACTGGCTCCCTGTGTACTGCTTACGATACCTGCGTACTGGCTCCCTGTGTACTGCCTACAATACCTGTGTACTGGCTCCCTGTGTACTGGGCTGGCTCCCTGTGTACTGACTGCAATACCTGTGTACTGTCTCCCTGTGTACTGCTACAATACCTGTGTACTGGCTCCCTCTGTACTAGCTACATTACCTGTGTACTGGCTCCCTGTGTACTAGTTTCAATTCCTGTTTACTGGCTGTGTACTGGCTCCCTGTGTACTGCATACAATACCTGTGTACTGCCTCCCTGTGTACTGCCTACAATACCTGTGTACTGGCTCCCTGTGTACTGCTTACAATACCTGTGTACTGGCTCCCTGTGTACTGACTACAATACCGGTGTACTGGCTCCCTGTGTACTGCTTACAATACCTGCATACTGGCTCCCTGTGTACTGCCTACAATACCTGTGTACTGGCTCCCTGTGTACTGGGCTGGCTCCCTGTGTACTGACTGCAATACCTGTGTACTGTCTCCCTGTGTACTGGCTACAATACCTGTGTACTGGCTCCCTCTGTACTAGCTACATTACCTGTGTACTGGCTCCCTGTGTACTAGTTTCAATTCCTGTGTACTGGCTGTGTACTGGCTCCCTGTGTACTGCTTACAATGCCTGTGTACTGGCTCCCTGTGTACTGCTTACAATACCTGTGTACTGGCTCCCTGTGTACTGACTGCAATACCGGTGTACTGGCTCCCTGTGTACTGCTTACAATACCTACGTACTGGCTCCCTGTGTACTGACTACAATACCTGTGTACTGGCTCCCTGTGTACTGGGCTGGCTCCCTATGTACTGACTGCAATACCTGTGTACTGTCTCCCTGTGTGCTGGCTACAATACCTGTGTACTGCCTCCCTCTGTACTAGCTACATTACCTGTGTACTGGCTCCCTGTGCACTAGTTTCAATTCCTGTGTACTGGCTGTGTACTGGCTCCCTGTGTACTGCTTAAAATACCTGTGTACTGGCTCCCTGTGTACTGCCTACAATACCTGTGTACTGGCTCCCTGTGTACTGCATACAATACCTGTTTACTGGCTCCCTGCGTACTGCTTACAATACCTGTGTACTGTCTCCCTGTGTACTGGCTACAATACCTGTGTACTGACTCCCGGTGTACTGGCTTCAATGCCTGTGTACTGGCTCCCGGTGTACTGCTTACAATACCTGTGTACTGGCTCCCTGTGTACTACTTACAATACCTGTGTAATGGCTCCCTGTGTACTGCTTACAATACCTGTTTACTCGCTCCCTGTGTACTGCCTACAATACCTATGCACTGGCTGGCTCCCTGTGTACTGGGCTGGCTCCCTGTGTACTGACCGCAATACCTGCGTACTGTCTCCCTGTGTACTGGCTACAATACCTGTGTACTGGCTCCCTCTGTACTAGCTACCTTACCTGTGTACTGGCTCCCTGTGTACTGGCTTCAATGCCTGTGTACTGGCTACCTGTGTACTGGCTCCCTGTGTACTGCTTACAATGCCTGCGTACTGGCTCCCTGTGTACTGCTTACAATACCTGTGTACTGGCTCCCTGTGTACTGCCTACAATATCTGTGTACTGGCTCCCTGTGTACTGCCTACAATACCTGTGTACTGGCTGGCACCCTGTGTACTGGGCTGGCTCCCTGTGTACTGACCGCAATACCTGTGTACTGTCTCCCTGTGTACTGGCTACAATACCTGTGTACTGGCTCCCTCTGTACTAGCTACATTACCTGTGTACTGGCTCCCTGTGTACTGGCTTCAATACCTCTGTACTGGCTACCCGTGTACTGCCTACAATACCTGTGTACTGGCTTCCTGTGTACTGCCTACAATACCTGTGTACTGGCTCCCTGTGTATTGTCTATAATACCTTTGTACTGACTCCCTGTGTACTGCCTACAATACCTGTGTACTGGCTGCAATATCTGTGTACTGGCTGCATACTGTGTTACTTGGTGCAGTATACCCCACCTGTGATGCTGAGCTCTATACTGTGTCCTGTGATACTGAGCTGTATAATTCTGACACAATATGTGGAATACAGGGGATGGAGTGGGTGGATTGTATAAGGGGTAGGGCTTATGAGAAGCAGGAGGGGTCAAAAAGGAAGGGCGAGGCCTGGCGCCCTCCCCCCCATCCTAAAACTTCACCAGCCACCACTGATAGGGAACTGTGAGTAGTGTGTGACCAAGGGATATTGTTGGCACTATGGTATTACTGTTACATTCTCAAACAGTTTAGGACAAACAGAAAGTGCTTAGAATAAAATTGCACAAATAAAGAATTAAAAATAAATTAAATAAAATAAAACCTTTTTTTATTATCACCATTAAGTCAGTAGGTAACAAGCAGAGGCGTTGCTAGGGGGTGGCTATTGGGGCCATAGCCCCAAGTCTGGGGCCTATAGCCCCGGGTCTCTTACAGGGTGGGTGCAGTTCTGCAATTAGCAGGTATGTCCTGGTCTGGAATGCAGACTGTGTGTGTATGTGTGTATATATATATATATATATATATATATATATATATATATATATATATATATATATATGCACTCACACACACATACGTACACATGTATATTTATTACTATTATTATTTATTTATTTATTTTATTACATGTATGCCAGCTCAAGCGTATGTCTTTCTTTACTTCACTGCTATGGGCTCTAGCCCCAGATCTTTTGTAGACCTAACAACGCCCCTGGTAACAAGTCCCTCAGGAGCAGTGATGTGACCTGGTGCACATTGTTCTCCGTGTATACTGTTCCTTGAACAGCTGTTCAAGGGCAAATACTATTGTGCAAGGTGTGAGCAAGTTGTTTGCTTAAAAGCCCAGTTTCTGGATCTAAAGAATCAACATGCAGAACTGCAAAGCATCAGCAACCTGAATACGAGTCTGGACCTTACCATCAGGTCCTGATTAGGGCCAGTATAGAGGAGGGTAGTGATATGGAGGTGCAGATGCAAGAGGTTGTTAGCTGGGTTACAATTAGAAGGGAAACATGTTAGAGAGGCTAGTCCTGAGCTGAGACATTCCAACAAATATGCCAAGTTGCATGATGTTGCGGAAATTAGCTCAGGAGTGGCATTGCAGGTGCAAAATTCCTCCCCTAGCTGCCAGGGGGAGCAACTACTCTAGCTAGAATGGGACAAGGAAAGATAAACAGATACTGGTGGTAGGGGATTCTGGTTAGTAGAAGAACAAATAGGGCCATCTGACACATAGACCGTGGTCTCTGAACAGTATGTTGGTTACCAGGTGCTTGGGTTTGGCACTTTGTCGAACGAATGGATAGATGGTTGCGTGGGTCTGGCGGGGACCGGGGGGGGGGTTGTCGTGGTGCACATTGGTACAAATGACAATGTTAGAAGACGATGGCATGTTCTTAAAAATGATTTCAGGGACTTAGGTACTATATTAAAGAAAAAGACCCCCAAGATAGTATTCTCAGAAAATACTGCCTGTACCATGAGCCACGCCGAAGAGGCAACAGGAACTTTGAGAGCTAAGCAAGTGGCTGAGGAGGCTTAAGTTCATGGAGAACAGGGCCGACATTGCTGGAGGTTACTGGCTCTACAGCAGAGACTGAACCCAAATGGGGAGGATGCCACTGTCTTGGGGGGGGATGGCCAGAAGGTTGTAGGAACTTTTAAATTAGGATTTGTGTGTGTGTGTGTGTGTGTGTGTGGGGGGGGGGGACTGAGAGGTATGGTGGGCAATGAACAGTTATCAAAGTGTGCATATGTGGGTAAAGTTGGGTGGGAAGGGGGCCAGGTTATAGTGAAACTATTGTATCCTGGACCAATGTTAGTAGTCTGACTGAATTCTACTGTAACCTAAGAGTGAGCAAGGATAAAATAATATGTGCTTGTACAAAATTAAAAGGCATGTACACAAATGCCAGAATGCACATTTCTAATACAGGAGGAGGATTTTTATTTTGTGAGAATATCAGAAACCTGGTTTGACTTCTCATGTGACTGGCTTGCGACTGTCCAGGGGTATTCCCTGTTTTGGGGGGAGAAGGTACGTAGGATAGGGGAAGGGGTGTGTCTGTATGTCATGAGTGATTTGATAATGAATTTGAAGGATGACATTGCTAATGGGGTTAGTGATGAAGTGGAGTCTTTTTTGGGCTGGAGCTTCAAAGGGATGGAACAAAAGGTAAAACATTTGTGGAATTAGAGATCCATCACCTTTCACAGTTAGAAATGGCGGAGAAGCAGGGCAATACTATAAACATGTGGGACTTCAGACTGTCATGAACCCATAGTCATTCATGTCCTGTCTGTTTGCTTACCTCTTGGTTGTGTCAGCTTAGAGGTGGTTCGCATCACCACCTGTGGGCTAAGTAATCTCTCAGTGAACTCCACCCCAGCCTCCAATTAGGCAAACACTATATTAGACCATGTGCTGTAAAGCCTCAATGCCGATCAATGTTGTGTGTGTTTGGCTTTGTGTGTGGTTGTTCCTGTTGTATGCTCTGTGTCTATTTCCGGTTACCGATCTTTGGCTTGTTCTGACTATCCCTGCCTGCCTGATACCCCGATCTTTGGCTTGTTCTGTTTCTCCTGTCTGCTAGTGGCCCTGACCCTTTGCTAGGCCGCTCACTATCAGGTATCACTATAAATGCTCAGGTCTAATACATCTGGAAAGTGGAGTATTGGACCCAGAAACATCACCTTCACGTCTACTCCTGTCAGTGTTCCTGCATGTCGGCGCTTCTCCTCATTCGGTCTTGGCATATTTGGATTCCAGAGCTGCCAGCAACTTTATGGAGTGGAATACTGCATCCTCCTTGAAGCTTACCCTTTCACCCCTCACCACTCCATTGGTGGTCTCAGCGATCAATGGCACTGTTCTTCAAGGAGGGCCTATCCGCTTCCAGACCCTTCCGGTTAAGATGTTAGTTGAAGTACTCCACCAGGAGGAGATATCCTTCCTTCTCCTACCTAAGGCCCCAACCCCCGCTTCCCTGGTTACAGCTCCATTCCCCACACATTGAGTGGACTTCCGGGCAGATACTGGCTTGGAGTTTCTCCTGTTTCTCATCCTGCCTACTCAAGGTTGCTCCTAAAGAGAGACTTCCTGTTGCCACCACCTCCGTTTCTTCTGCTCTTCCCGCTGAATATAGCGATATCCAGCATGTCTTCTGCAAGAAATCAGCTAAAGTGCTTCCTCCTCACAGGTCCTTTGACTGTGCCATAGACCTTGTTCCAGGAGCGACTCTGCCCAGAGGTTGTACCTATCCTCTGTGCATCCCTGAGACCCAGGCCATGTCAGAGTATGTTGCTGAAAACTTAGAGAGAGGGTTAATTTGGAAGTCTTCGTTCGATTCTTTTTTGTTGCCAAAAAGGATGGCACCTTAAGACCTTGCATTGATTATCAAGGTTTAAACACTGTGACAATCTAGAACCGATACCCCTTGCCCCTAATTTCCAAGCTGTTCGACAGATTGAAAGGCGCCTCCATCTTTACCAAGTTGGATCTCAGGGGTGCCTACAATCCGATCCGGATAAGGGAAGGTGACAAATGGAAAACCGTGTTTAACATGAGAGACGGGCATTAGGAATACCTGGTTATGCCCTTTGGGCTGTGTAAAGCCCCATCTGTATTGCAAAACTTCGTCAGTGAGGTCTTCAGGGATTTGCTGTATCAATTTGTGGTCATGTATCTGGATGACATTTTAATCTATTCTTTTCTGTGCTTGTCCACAGAAACCATGTCCGGGTATTACTCTAGCGCCTTAGGGAAAATAACCTGTATGCCAAGCTGGAGAAATGTTCTTTTGAATGTTCTGAGGTCCTGTTTCTGGGATGCTTTGTTCCAGTTTGGGTCTTTGTATGGATCCCAAAAAGGTTTCAGCCATTACCAACTGGCCCCTTCCTGCCAGCCTCAAGGCCACACAGCGATTTCTTGGGTTCTCCAATTATTATAGGCAATTTATTAAGAACTACTCTCCTATTGCTGCAACTATTATTGCCTTGACTTAGAAAGGTGCTAATGCCAAGGAATGACCTCCTGAAGCTTTCGCTGCGTTCCATGATCTGAAACAAGCCTTTGTTTCTGGTGATCTCTTGTGGAGACCTAATCTTGGGGACCCATTTTTTATTGAAGTGGACGCTTCCTCTACTGAAGTAGGAGCAGTGCTTCTTCAATCATCTGAAAATAAATGACAACCTTGTGCATTTTTCTCCAAAAAAATTTCTGAGGCAGAGTAAAGTTATGCTATTGGCGACCGGGAGCTTCTTGCAATTAAATTGGCGCCATCTCCTGGAGGGTCCCCCTCACTCCATAACGATCTTGACTGATGATAAAAATTTACAGTACTTACAGAGTGCTAAACGACTGAATCCCAGACAGGCCAGGTGGAGTCTGTTCTTTTCCCAGTTCAATTTCCCAATCATGTACAAACCTGGTTTCTGCAACAGTTGTGTTGATTCACTCTCTAGGTGTTTTGACATGCAGGATGAGGCGCCCACCTCTGAACCTGAGCCGATCATTCCAACCAGATGTATTCTTGCCCATTCCACCACTCTGGAGTCTAAAATTCCTCCTGGCAAGACCTTCGTCCCCACGGAACTAAGACCTAATATCTTTCATTGGGGACATGATTCCAAGGTGTCAGATCATGCTGGGTTCCTCCGATCCCTTCAGCTTATCAGTCGCCACTACTGGTGGCCTACTCTCCATTCAGATGTCAAAGGCTACGTAAAGGTGTGTCATGTTTGTGCCCGGTCTAGGTCCTCCACACAAGCTCCTGCCAGTCTGCTCATGCCCTTGCCCATTCCGAAGGAAACCTGGACTATCATTGCTATGGATTTCATCACCGATCTTCCACCGTCTGAAAAGAATACAGTCATTTGGGTGGTAATCGATCGGTTCTCCAAGATGGCTCATTTTGTTCCCCTTCCTGGTATCCCTTCTGCTCCTGTTTTGGCTCCCATCTTTGTTCAAGAAATCCTCCGCCTCCATGGGGTTCCTTCTCATATTGTTTCAGACAGGGGGGTTCAATTTACATCCCACTTCTGGAGAGCTCTTTGCAAGTCCCTCAATATCGTCTTGAATTTTTCTTCTTCTTACAACCCTCAATCCAATGGACAGACAGAGGGTTAATCAGGAGTTAGAGGCCTTCCTCCGCACCTTAGTCTCTGCTCATCGTGATGACTGGTCCTGGTACTTCCGTGGGCAGAATTTTCTCACCATAATCATGTAATAATCATGCAGCGGCTGATAATTTTAAGGGTTTTGCTGACTGTCACAGGCGGAAACTGTCTTCTCTACAGATTGGAGACAAGGTCTGGCTTTCTACCAGGAACATCAAGCTCAGGGTTCCTTCTCTGAAATTTGCCCCAACATTCATTGGTCCGTATTCTATAATTGGCTAAGTTGAATCTGGTTTGTTTTAAGCTCCAGATTCCGAAAAGCCTCAGGATTTCAAACTCCTTTCATGCTTCTCTTCTGAAGCCTTTAGTCCTCAACAAGTTCTCTCATCCTCCCCTACCACGATTTCGGTCTCGGAGGATGGTCAGGAGAGCGAGGTTAGTCTAGTCCTGGACTCCCAGCTCTGTAAAGGCATTCTTCAGTACCTTGTGCATTGGAAAGGGTTTGGTCCTGAGGAGAGGTCTTGGACCCCTGGATCCCTGCATCTGAGTTATTTGCTCCTCGCCTGGTGAAGAGGTTTCATTTGAGATTTCCTTCCAAGCCTGGGCCTAGGCAGGGGAGGGGGAGGCCTCGTAAGAGGTGGGGTACTGTCATGAACCCATAGTCATTCATGTCCTGTCTGTTTGCTTACCTCTTGGTTGTGTCAGCTTAGAGGCCATTCGCATCACCACCTGTGGGCTAAGTAATCTCCTCTCAGTGAACTCCACCCCAGCCTCCAATTAAGCAAACACTATTTTAGAACATGTGCTGCAAAGCCTCCTTGCCGATCTATGTTGTGTGTGTTTGGCTTTGTGTGTGGTTGTTCCTGTTGTATGCTCTGTGTCTATTTCCGGTTACCGATCTTTGGCTTCTTCTGACTATCCCTGCCTGCCTGATACCCCGATCTTTGGCTTGTTCTCTGTTTATCCCTGCCTGCCTGATACCCCGATCTTTGGCTTGTTCTATGTTTCTCCAGTCTGCTAGTGGCCCTGACCCATTGCTAGGCCGCTGACTATCCTTTGCTGTTCCTGCACTGCTGCCTCCTCTCTTCCACCTGAAGCCAGCCGAGCATGAGCTAGGGGACCCCGGGGGCCGCGACCTGGATCCAGTTGCAGCCAAATCCATCCTCACCACCAGAGGCTCTGGTGAATACCTACTGGCTCTTAGACTCTGTGCCCTGGGGAAACCGATGCACTACCTCCCTGTGTTCCAGTGTTCGTGCTCCAAGGGCCCTCTTCTCATACCAGCCGTGTCTCATTAGCAGTAGTCAGCTATAGGTCCACAACCTTAGTGGTGCGCTTCGCAACCCAGTGGTGCGCACCTGACACCTGACCCCAGATGTCGTGACACACAGACATGCTGATATTGATTGGGCAAACTGAACTATGCACTCAACTAAGGTATATCATTTCTTGAATGTCATGCAGGGAAATTTCATGAATCAAATGGTGGAATCCCCAACTAGAAATAATGTTCTGCTGGACCTAATAATTATAAACAACACAGCTGATTGCAGTTGAGGAAATAAGGCATACCCTAAGAAACAATGATCACATAGTGGGACTTCAGACATTCTGATATTGATTGGGCAAATGGAACTATGCACCCAACTATGGTATGTCATTTTGTAAATGTAATGCAGGACAATTTCATGAATTGGAAAATTCATGCATTATTCTAGAAATAATGCTCTGCTGGACCTATCAATTGTAAACAACACAGAGCTGATTGCAATTGTGGAAGCAAGGCATACCCTAGGAAACAATGATAACAAAATAGGACTTCAAGCATCCTGATATTGATTGGGCAAAATTAACTATGCACTCCACTAAAGGTATGTCATTTGTTAAATGTAATGCAGGACAGTTTCTTGAATGAAATGGTAGAATACCCAACTAGAAATAATGCTCTGCTGGACCTAATAATTATAAACAAACCAGAGCTGATTGCAGTTGTGGAAGTAATGCATACCCTAGAAAACCACAGAACAATTACATTTGCCATAAATTATAGGACATGAGGCTAGTACATGAACACTAAACTTCAAAAGAGCCAACTTTACTAAGTTGTGCTCCATGCTACATGATACTAAATGGGATCAAATTCTTGCAAAAAGAACACTGAAGAAAAGTGGTAGTGCTTTGAAGCCATTTTAAACAATGGCTCTCCAATGGGCAACAGATATAGTTAAATAAAGAACCAAAGTTAAACCTGGGTGGCTAAATACTAATGTAAAAAGGCATATTAATGAGAAAAAGCTGTCCTTTAAAAAATACAAAGACAAATTGCAGAGGAGAGTAAGAAAAAAAATTGCCAACTTTTTTAAAATAAATTAATAAGAGAAGACAACAGTATTAAATACATTCTTATTTTCAGTTTATATGAATGAAAAAGAGGGGTATAATAAACAACACAGTAGTGTTAAAAGTCAAAGTACAAATACTGTAGCTGCTAACTTTTAGACTGGGTTCACACTATTGCAAATTGGATGCTGGTTTCCCCGCATCCAATTCCAATGTCAGGAGATTTTGATCGGCTCTTGATGGTGCTGGTTCACACATCTCCGGATTGGTTCCCAGCCTAAATATTAGGACACTAACCTGTCCAGGAATCCAGCGGTGCCCTCACCTGAGCCAATTTTTCATTTGGCTATGGGGTGCTGCCACCACCATCCCCACTGAGGGAAACTAGCAGTGAAGCCTTGCGGCTTCACAGCAGGTACCCTACTGTGCATGCACAAAGCACGCTGCACTCTGTGGATTGACTGGCTGCAGGAGAGAAGAAGGAGGGAAGCCGAACTGTGTCAAAACCAGGCCCTTCCCTTGGCAGCCTTAGGCCCTGGGGGGCAAGTCCAGTCATGTGGCCCTTTAAACCAACAAATCAGCTCACCATTCATCTGCACCACATTGCCAGAGAGAGAGAGAGAGGGAGACTGCTTCAAATTGCTCCAGAGAGAGAGAGGCCACTCCACACTGCACAGAGAGCGGGAGAGACCGCTTGACACTGCCTGCAGAGAGAGAGAGAGGGAGGGAAACTGCTCCGCATTGCCCCAGACAGAGAGAGAGAAGTGCACATGCCGGTGCACTGGCCCCCAGGGTCAGATTAAGGGCATGGTGGGCCTGATGCTGCAGTGGAGCAGGTTTAGGGGTGGCAGGGATATGAGGTAACATCAAATCCTGGCTCTCCTCTTACTGGCCACCCTTCTGTGTTTCCAGGAGCCTGTGCTGGCTCGTGCCCAGACTTGGTCGCAGCCACACAGGTGTAATTCTAGGAAAGCCTGGCATTTGATATACCAAGCTTCTGCAAGAGCTGTGAGTTGGTGTGAACGTTTTCCAGCCAACAGAATACAGTGATCACTGCCGGCAGCTATAGCAGCCAGCAGTGATCGACAAAAAAAAAAAAGAAAAAATACACGTTGGTTGTTCTGAAGTCAGTTAATAGATTGAATTCTATACAACCAGTCTGCACATAGATAGACTGAAATTTTGCCAGTTCAGCAGAAATTCAGTCTGTCTATGGTGGCTTAAGTCCACCAGTCTGTGGGTTTAATAATATCCTCAAACCTTCTGAAAGGGGTGCTCCTCTTAGGTGTAGAAATTGACTTTGAACGCCACCTTATTTCAATAACTCTCTTTAGGTATAAGATGTGCAAACAATAAGGTGAGAGCACATCTAATACCTACAGAGAGTAATGGAAATAAAGGGGCGTTCAAAGTGAACCGTGCCATTACCTGGAGGGACTGGCATTTAGGAGGTTAAAAGAAGCACCCCCTCACTGCCTGTCAAATGCTTCTGAAAAGTGACCTAAGTATGGATCACTTTTCAGCAGAGTGGTAGTGCCTGCTGCAAGCTAATACATGCCTTTGAGCTCACATTGGTGTGCTGTGGTTTGGCTGCAGTGCTGGTGTACTGGCAGTTTTCTTTAACCACAGTCCCTCAGACTTCTTTTAGGTTGTGCGTTTTTGCTGCATTTTCTGAAAGTACACCGAAGATGCAGCATGCTGGACTTTTTGTGCACTTTCAGAACATGCAGTGACAATGTCCAACCTAAAAGAGGTCTATGGGGCTAGGGACACCATGCAGGAAGACTGCCAGTACACCAGCACTGCAGACAAAGCACAGCACTTTGAACTTCTTTTAGGTTGTGCGTTTTTGCTGCATTTTCTGAAAGTACACCGAAGATGCAGCATGCTGGACTTTTTGTGCACTTTCAGAACATGCAGTGACAATGTCCAACCTAAAAGAGGTCTATGGGGCTAGGGACACCATGCAGGAAGACTGCCAGTACACCAGCACTGCAGACAAAGCACAGCACTTTGAACTTCTTTTAGGTTGTGCGTTTTTGCTGCATTTTCTGAAAGTACACCGAAGATGCAGCATGCTGGACTTTTTGTGCACTTTCAGAACATGCAGTGACAATGTCCAACCTAAAAGAGGTCTATGGGGCTAGGGACACCATGCAGGAAGACTGCCAGTACACCAGCACTGCAGACAAAGCACAGCACACCAGTGTGAGCCCATTAAATAGCACATAGGGTCAGGTACTGTCACAGGCTGCTAGAAACATAACTCTTTAGCAGCAGAGAGGGGAGGGGGAGGGAGAGGGATTTGGGAGAGAGAGAACAGGAAGGGAGGGAGAAGCTCACTTACGTTGGATGGTCCCAGCCAGCAGGCTCACTGGATTTGAGCCAACTGTCCAATTTTAACTTTCCTGCCTACACATCCTCTTCACAGACAGCAGATGGGCTGCCCGGAGTGTGGGTGGGGAAAGAGAGCAGCTCCAGCCTCTGCCAGCCATTCGTGTGGAGGAGGGAGGGGCTGGGCTGCACTCTGTAACACAGACTGTCACCCCTGTCTGTGACAGAACACATCGTTCACAGTATTGGATGGAGTTGCCACACTCGGCCAGCTCAGGAACTGCACATGCGCAGTACTGAGCTGGCAACACACAGGGCTGCTGATAGTCTGTACGGGGCCCCACAATTTCTATCTGACAGGGCCCCCCCAAGAAAGTTTTAAAGCTATATTTCGCTAAAAATACAATGAAACTATTAGCAGACACAAATAAAACATAACTCATAGAATCCCTGCTAAATCTAAACGATAAAACTGAGTTAATAAATAAACATGAAGATGAGATATAAAAAAATATACAGGCTCCGGGATCAGAGAAACAGAGGGAGAGAAAAAAAGTTAAGCTCCATGCACACTGGGCTTAAAAAAACTCCAGTTCAATTGGAAGAAAAAAATGCTCATATAGAACATTTTTTTGTACAAAGTTTAGATGAGTTTAGGAGAACCAGAAGGGTTTTTTTTTCTGTCTTTAAAGGTTGAGCTTAAAATATACCTGTAATCGTCCTAATGTGTATGGACACATATTATAACATTGAGCTGCTTCTATAGACAAAACACTAAACTCCTGTAGAAGCAACGTTTGCAGTGTGCATGGAGCCTAAGTTAGAGAGATAACAAACTCCAGTGTTGAGAGGAGGGGGGCCCACACAGCGAGGGGGCTTAGTGAGGGACGACTGTCTCTTAGCAGATAAAACGTGGCAGCAGGGAGAGGGAAGGAGAACAGCTTTCATCTGCTGGAGGAAAAGAGACACAACTGTCATATGTCACTAATCCCCCCTGTGTGGGCCCCCCCTGTGTGCACAGCAGCCTTTGCACCGCACATCAGAATGGCCCAGGGGGCAATTGCATCCCTGCCTCCCAGCCCAGCCTGTACCTGCAAGCATGCAGCCCAAGCAGATTTGTTTAATTTAATTTCAGATATGTTACCAATTTCAATTTGTTTATTCATTTTAGAATTTGTTTAATGCAGTTTAGTTTCATTTATTCATTTTCTAATGAATTCCACATTTTCATAACGATTCAAATTCAGATCGGTCAAAAAATGATAGACAATTCGAATTCTTTGTGAAGAATAGCTGGTTGTTAAAGAGAGGGCCGGGAAGCTGGGCGCCGTGTCCCTAACAACCGATGACTCATCAGCTGTCAGCTCATAAAAGAATGCTGGCAGTGGAAAATGCAGAAGAAAAAAATAAACTGTGTGAGCCCCCCCCCCCCCACACACAATTCATACAAGACGTATGAGGTCTTATATCTCCTTAAAAACACAAGCTTAGCAGACCATATTAGCAGACACCAGACCCATGAAAATAAAGCACCACCCTTCCCATTATGAACGTGGTTTGAGAGTAACTTGGTTTGAGAGCGTTTTGCAAGACAAGCAAAATTTTTAAATCAATTTTGACTTGATATACAAGCCCTGTCTTGATATACAAGTAGCGTCATGTCACAATTGAGTATGAAAGAGAAGAGAGACGCATCTAAGTGTAGCAATATGTTTACATTTAATGAAGGAACAACATTTAGCAACTCACATGGTTGATGATTAAAACAGGCACATCTAAGTATCTGAGGTAAAGCTGTCCACATAGACCGTCCTCCACACTACCATCAACGTCATCCCTTCCATGCTGTGCAGCATGAGCGCTTTAAACCACGCTTTCAGATCGTTGTACTACAGGGTAGTCTTCCCGGTCACCATTGCAGACTGACAGCAGTGAGAGCTGGTGGTGCGGAGGATGGTCTATGTGGACAGCTTTACCCCGGATGCCTGCATACTTAGATGTACCTCTTTTAATCATCAACCATGTGTGTTGCTACATATTGTACCGTCATTAAATGTAACCATATTACTGCTACACTTAGAGGTGCCTCTCTTCTCTTTTATACTCTGTAACTCCTGCTGGGTTTTTGCTTCTAATTTCCTTGTGGAGGCTGCCATTTGTGGATAGACATTTTATGGTTACACAAGCTATCACATTGATATAATCTATTTATATGGACTATAACCTGAAGGATTTATGAATAAATTGTTGTGGAATTAATCATCTGAGGTTCCATTATTTCTTATGGGGAAATTCACTTTTATATACAAGTGCTTTGGATTACAAGCATGTTTCCGGAATGAATTATGCCCGCAATCCAAGGTTTTACTGTATATGATATTCTCAAAATACTCTATGCAATAGTAGCGGAAGGTATCCAAGGCATAATGCTGTGTTACACCCAACAGAGGTAGACCAGGAGGGTTAGTAGGTGCCTTATTCCAATGTGTTTTGCATTACATGCTTCTTCAGAGGTATGTGGGGTTTTCTGAGGTATGGTTGCTGAAATACAAAGAAATATAAGTGATAACATATAATAAATGATGAACATACACATGTACCGATGAATAGTTAATAGTGTATTCACAACTTTACAATGAGTATAATATCAAAGTTAACCCAAAGTAAAGCAAAGTAATGTAAATCAAAGGCTTATCTCATTAGGCACAGTGTCATGAAATCACAGTAACATTCATGTCTTGTCTGTTGCCTACCTTGCTGCATGTGTTCAGTTAGAGGCCGTGCCTCCCTCACCTGTGTACTTAAGTAGCCCTCCTCAGCTGAGCCCCACCCCAGGCCCTAATAAGGAACATTATATAACACCTGGCTGTGCAAGTCTGCAATGCTGATCAATGTTGTGTGTGTTTGGCTTCGAGTGTGGTTGTTCCTGTTGTATGCTCTGTGTCTATTTCCGGTTATCGATCTTTGGCTTGTTCTGACTATCCCTGCCTGCCTGATATCCTGATCTTTGGCTTGTTCTCTGTTTATCCCTGCCTGCCTGATACCCCAATCTTTGGCTTATTCTCTATTTCTCCTGTCTGCTCATGGCCCTGTCCCTTTGCTAGGCCGCTGACTATCCTTTCCTGTTCCTACTCTGCTGCTTCCTCTCTTCCATCTGTAGCCAGCCTAGCGTGAGCTAGGGGACCCCGGGAGCCACGACCTGGATCCAGTTGCAGCCAAATACATCCTCACCACCAGAGTCTTTGGCCAATACCTACTGGCTCTTAGATTCCACGCTCTGGGGAAACCAATGCACTAGCTCCCTGTGTTCCAGTGTCCGTGCTCCAGGAGCCTCTCTTCCCGTACCAGCCAGAACTCATTAGCAGCAGTCAGCTATAGGCCCACAATCTTAGTGGTACGCTTTGCAACCCTCTGTATGATTTGCACCCCAGCGGTGCGCACCTGTCACCTGACCCCAGGTGTCGTGACAAACAGCTAGGACCATGAATGGTAATAGATGGTGTGGGAGTGGCAACCACCCAGACAGAAGAGCAGCTCAAAGGGTCCCGACATATACCCAGAGGGAGAAAGGGGAAGAGGATGTCCTATATCTACTCCTCATCAATGGTGCACATGGTCTAGGTAGAAATAATGACAACAATATTAGTCTGAAGGTCCTATAACTATAAGGCCCTACAGACAATAAAGAGAGGTCCTGATATACATCACACTTCACTGTAAAGTATATATCTGTGCCTATTAGACCCCTCCAAGAGCAGCCCAGCTTACATCACTCCAATGCTGGACTGACCTAAAACACTTAAGATAATATAAGAGTGAATCTCAGTAGCAGTAATCCATTTCTAATTTGCAAAGTTAATGGGCCCCACCCTGCTACCTTTTACACAGATGGAACAGATGGAATAGTCATAGTCAGTCCTTCATGCTGTGGAGCAAAAACACCTCACAGCTCATGTGTCCTCTGCCTGTATTTATAGGGGCTTTAAGGCGCCAAATCAGCACTTTTCCCACACCCCGCCACATCATCCAACGGCATCCAAGCATTGGATATTTAGGTGGAGCAACTAGATATGCCACTGGTACAGGAAGCCAGGAGGGGAGAGCGAGGAGGAGAAGAATGAAGGGGAAAAGCTGGAAAGTCTGCCCTGTCTCGCCAAGAGCCATCATCCATAGGATAGGTCAGACAGACTGCCTGTCTAAAAAACTGTGTATAAAAACTTCACTTTCAGAATGTCTCAGCCTTTGTACAAAAGTCAGGAAAAATACCCCTAATGTATGTAATGTCAGTATTTATTTGTTGCCATTCATTGGGAAAATGTAATAATCCCTAATATTCAATCAATAAAAACAAAGTGTATAGAGATTACTGTGTGAGCAATCAAAATAATGGACGTTTAGCCAAATGAACCTCTAGCTGCAGTGGGAAGTGAAACATTTAGCAGTGGTATTACTTCCACTGTTAAATTTGGCAACTTCCTGCTCAGGGCTTTTGGTTGTTAGGGAGCTGGCACCTGTCAACGTCCTAATAACCAGTGACTCATGCCCACCTGGCACATTCAGGAGTCAACTAGGGGTTCCCAGTTGACAGATAAATGTGAAAAGAAAGAGGCAGAGATGGTATAAAAAAAAGCAATGAGTCCCCCTAAAAATTCATACTAGGCCCATTGTGTTTGCTATGAATTTTAAGTGGGAAAAAAAATACAAGAAAAAGTTAGAGGTCTCCCCAAAATCTTTAACAGACCCTTATCTATGCATGCAGAAAAGTGAGTCAGTGTGCTCATTCCCTAAAGAAAGGATGTGACTGACCGAATATGGTTATGTACAAAAATGGTCACTGAGCTGTCATTCTCCAAAGTGATAGGCTCAGACTTGCCGACAGTTGGTGGATTTTCTCTTTGAGCAGGACGGTGGGTGTTGGTTATCATGATTTCACTGATGACATCACTATACGAAGTGAAAAAAAGTCCATCCAGTTCAATTAACATGATGACTTGTGATTTGCAGTGGATAGGTTTGTCAGAAGCCTGTGGTGATGAGGAGGCAATATGCTGCCTTTCTGTACACTTATTTGAAAGGACTTTTACATTTCTCTCTCCTTAAGACATGGTTGCAGCATGCTTGCAGCATGGCCTCATTCAATTCTATGGGGCATGTTGGCAGGCAATATAGCCTGCTGAATGCAAAATATCCTACTTTTTTTTGCTGCAATGTAATGCCTTGTGGCTGTGACAATGTGTATGGGGCCATCAGGTGGCCCTTGCCAGTTTGATGCATTTTTGTGGCTGAGGCCCATCTGATTTTGCTGCATTGCGTGCATCATCCCTCCCAGAGTAGATGCTGCCCTTGCCCCCCCTCCCCGCCTCTCCCTATTGTTAAGGAATCCACTCTCAGGCAGGAGCCTTGGCATGTAGAGGGATTGATAAGTTGTACACCAGTCACTTTACTTGGTTTTGAAATGTTAACACTGATTATTTCTTTGGAGAGAGAATAATGGAACAAGATACCCAAAAAAAGGAGTGGATTACTCATTCCTGTAAAGTACCATACTTTGTAAATAATTGAAGAATGATTGAGTCAGTTAAAACATTGAATACATTTTCAATCAAGAAAAATGATCAAATAGAATTTCTTGATACATTATGCACTCACTTTTACTTAAATTTGAGATTTTTCCTTTAATTTATATTTCATTCTTAATTATTTCTTCAGTACTTCTAAAAATCAGCCACCGGATGGCATTAGAGCTACATGCCCTGATATTATTCCAAAATTACCTCCTTTCTATCCTCTCATTTTGTCAACTTCGGCTATAGTTCCTGATTTTTATAGTCATCCTCTGAGGGTCTGCAAATTATTTCACAGAGGTTACTGAAGCAAAAACCAAAACAAACAAAAAAGTCTCCCCAAATTCCATTGTTTGTGGCACCTACAGTACATGAACAGAGAGGGCCTATTCAGACTTTTGCCATCCTCTGCTGTGTAATAGCACACATGCAATAGCATGTGTTACATCACCCACTGATGTGTATCTGCCTTAAAACAACACATCACACTCGATCAAAACATGCACAAGACCCTTTTTTTAGCAATGCAGCTTACCACAATGTACAATGTGTGCGTTGTGGTTTTTTTTTTTTTTTCAATCTTTTTATTGAAGTAAACAACAAAAGAAACATGTAAATACATACGGTTATTGGGTGGAGTTTCCGTCATTATACATCAGAAGATATTTAGACTGTGATACAGATATAGATAAATAAAAATACAACAATGTTGGTCATCCATATGGCTATATCAGAAGGGCTTATTGCATTATTTTATGCATGGAACTTCAGGATCCTCTCCTTGTGTGCGTTGTGGGTTTTTGTGCATAGTGTTGTACAGTTCAAAGCGTTGGGATTCCATTCACAACAAACAAGACACACAGAGGTGCAGTTTCATGCGCCGGGTTTCTCATTTTTTAAGGAGTCTCTTTTTTGGGGCTTATGTGTATTGGTGTGAATAATGTGGAAACGTTTTAGTGTATTTTTATTGAAAATGTGAGTTGATTAAACATTTGCACAATTATCAAGAGAGATACTGAATCAATATTACTCTTTTACAATGTTATAGGTTTTGCACTTTCAGAAAAAATCTAGTTTAGACCTGGGGTAATAGATGGCACAGTGGCAGATAATATCAAAACAATGCCTCTGTGTACAGGGAATGTACATAGGTATTATATAACCAATCTATATCTTGAATTGGATGTAAACCCGATTCATGAAATTTGAGCTGGGCACATAGATCTGCAGTGTTTTATTATCTATCTACAAAGCACTATGTCCCGTAGCTGTCTCCTGTGCAGTTCCTCTGTTATCAGCCTGACAAGTATTCCATCACATATGATAAAAGCAGCTGGAGTTTTGTGTTGGGGAGGATGCTATAAATAGATCCCCGAACTATACAACAGACAGAGCTGAGAGTCTCTACCTATGAGGAAAGGGGGTGTTTGCTTTCCTCCAATCAGCTGTCTTGGCTGTATGCCCAGGCTTCACTGCAATTATAACCAGGAAGAGAAAATATGCTAAGACGATCTGCACTTTCTAAAGCATATATACAGCTTAAGACAGCAGATATATATGAAAAACTTATATAGGGAGATTTGTTTCATCTCTGTGTATCATGTGAGGCAGTTCACTTCATTGGGTATAGGAGAGGGTTTACATCCACTTTAACCACCTCAATACTTGGCACGTAAACCCCCTTCCTGCCCAGGTCATTTTTCAGCTTTCAGCGCTATCACACGTTGAATGACAATTACTCAGTCATGCAACACTGTACCCATATGAAATTTGCATCCTTTTTTCACACAAATAGAGCTTTCTTTTGGTGGTATTTAATCACTAGTGGGTTTTTTATTTTTTGTGCTATAAATAAAAAAAGACAGAACATTTTGTGAAAAAAT
>BLSH010392495.1:1040456-1050907 GCA_018402905.1 Glandirana rugosa
AAATAAAATACTGACGGATAATTCCTTGGGGTGTTTACTTTCCAAAGTGGGATCATTTGGGGGGGGGGGGGTTGTACTGCCCCTCCATTTTAGCACCTCAAGAAATGAGATAGGCAGTCATAAAATAAAAGCTGTGGAAATTCCAGAAAATGTACTCTAGTTTGTAGACGCTATAACTTTTGCGCAAACCAATAAATATACACTAATTTACTTTTTTTTACCCGAGACATGTGACTAAATGCATTTTGGCAAAAATGTATGACTAAAATTCAGTTTATTGTATTTTTGTAATAACATAAAGTTGAAAATATAATTTCTTTTTCAAAATTTTCGTTCTTTTTTGTTTATATAGCAAAAAATAAAAAGTGCAGCAGTGAACAAATACCACCAAAAGAAAGCTCTATTTGTGGGAAAAAAAGGACACAAATTGTGTTTGGGAACTACATTGCATGACCGCGCAATTACCAGTTAAAGCGGCGCAGTGCCAAATTGAAAAAAGTGCTCTGGTCCTAAAGCTGGAAATCCTTCCGGGGCTGAAGGGGTTAATCTATGAGGCATAGTGAATCTTTTAAACGGTTCATTTTTTTACAGAAGTTTTTGGAAAATTTTTACACAAAGTTGTCCATTTACAGTATCTCACAAAAGTGAGTACACCCCTCACATTTTTGTAAATATTTTATTATATCTTTTCATGTGACAACACTGAATAAATGACATTTTGTTACAATGTAAAGTAGTGAGTGTATAGCTTGTATAACAGTGTAAATTTGCTGTCCCGTCAAAATAACTCAACGCATAGCCATTAATGTCTAAACCACTGGCAACAAAAGTGAGTACACCCCTAAGTGAAAATGTCAAAATTGGGCCCAATTAGCCATTTTCCCTCCCGGGTGTCATGTGACTTGTTAGTGTTGCAAGGTCTCAGGTGTGAATGGGGAGCAGGTGTGTTACATTTGATGTTATCACTCTCACTCTCTCATACTGGTCACTGGAAGTTCAACATGGCACCTCATGCCAAAGACTTCTCTGAGGATCTGAAAAAAAGAATTGTTGCTCTACATAAAGATTGCCTAGGCTATAAGAAGATTGCCAAGACCCTGAAACTGAGCTGCAGAACGGTGGCCAAGACCCTACTGTGGTTTAACAGGACAGGTTCCACTCAGAACAGGCCATGCCATGGTCGACCAAAGAAGATGAGTGCACGTGCTCAGCGTCATATCCAGAGGTTGTCATTGGGAAATAGATGTATGAGTGCTGCCAGCATTGCTGCAGAGGTTGAAGGGGTGGGGGGTCAGCCTGTCAGTGCTCAGACCATACGCCGCACACTGCATCAAATTGGTCTTCATGGCTGTCGTCCCAGGAGGAAAACTCTTCTAAAGATGATGCACAAGAAAGCCCGCAAATAGTTTGCTAAAGACAAGCAGACTAAGGACATGGATTACTGTAACCATGTCCTGTGGTCTGATGAGACCTAGATAAACTTATTGGGTTCAGTTCGTGTCAAACGTGTGGGAGCAACCAGGTGAGGAGTACAAAGACAAGTTTGTCTTGCCTACAGTCAAGCATGGTGGTGGGAGTGTCATGGTCTGGGGTTGAAAGAGTGCTACCAGCACTGGGGAGCTACAGTTCATTGAGGGAACCATGAATGCCAACATGTACTGTGACATACTGAAGCAGAACATGATAACAACCCCAAACACACCTCCAAGACGACCACTGCCTTGCTAAAGAAGCTGAGGGTAAAGGTGATGGACTGGTCAAGCATGTCCCCAGACCTAAACCCTATTGAGCATCTGTGGGGCATCCTCAAACGGAAGGTGAAGGAGCGCAAGGTCTCTAAGATCCACCAGCTCCGTGATGTCATCATGGAGGAGTGGAAGAGGACTCTAGTGGTAACCTGCGAAGCTCTGGTGAACTTCATGCCCAAGAAGGTTAAGACAGTGCTGTAAAATAATGGTGGCTACACAAAATATTGACACTTTTGGGCCCAATTTGGACATTTTAACTTAGGGGTGTATTCACTTGTGTTGCCAGCGGTTTAAACATCAATGGCTGTGTGTTGAGTTATTTTGAGGGGACAGCAAATTTACACTGCTATACAAGCTGTGCACTCACTACTTTACATTGTAGCAAAGTGCAATTTCTTTAGTGTTGTCACATGAAAAGATATAATAAAATATTTACAAAATGTGAGACACTGTTTAAGATATTTCCAACAAATAGCATGTACATAGCAAAAATGACACCCCAAAATACATTCTGCTACACCTGAGTATGGCGATACCACATGTATGAGACTTTTACACAGCCTGGCCACATACAGAGGCCCAACATTGAACTAGCACCTTCAGGCGTTCTACGAGCATAAATTACACATCTCATTTCTCAACCACCTATTACACTTTTGAAGGTCCTGGAGCACCAGGACAATGAAATTGCCCACAAAATGACCCAATTTTGGAAAGCAAACACCCCAATGTATAATCTATGAGGCATAATGAGTCTTTTGAACGGTTCATTTTTTTCCAGAATCTTTTGGAAAATGTGGGGGAAAAAATGAAAACGCATTTATTTTACACAAAGTTGTCGATTTATAAGATATTTCCAACACATAGCATGTACATAGCAAAATGACACCCCAACATACATTCCGCTACTCCTCCTGAGTATGGCGATACCACATGTGTGAGACTTTTACAGGTGATGTTTACTGATAGGTGTTGACGGTCACTGACAGGTGATTGGCGATGGTCGATTTTGCCCACAAAATGACCCCATTTTGGAAAGCACACACCCCAACGTATAATCTATGAGGCATAATGAGTCTTTTGAACGGTTAATTTTTTTCCAGAATATTTTGGAAAATGTGGGAAAAAAATGAAAACGCATTTTTTTTACACAAAGTTGTCGATTTATAAGATATTTCCAACACATAGCATGTACATAGCAAAATGACACCCCAAAATACATTCCGCTACTCCTCCTGAGTATGGCGATACCACATGTGTGAGACTTTTATAGGTGATGTTTACTGATAGGTGTTGACGGTCACTGACAGGTGATTGGCGATGGTCACTGATGGGTGACTGGTGGTGGTAACTGATGGGTGACCGGTGTCTGGCAGTGGTCACTGATGGGTGACCGGTGTCTGGCGGTGGTCACTGATGGGTGACCGGTGTCTGGCGGTGGTCACTGATGGGTGACCGGTGTCTGGCGGTGGTCACTGATGCATGACGGGTGTCTGGCGGTGATCACTGATGGGTGATGGGTGACTGGCGGTGGTCACTGATGGGTGACTGGCGGTGGTCACTGATGGGTGACGGGTGACTGGTGGTGGTCACTGATGGGTGACGGGTGTCTGGTGGTCATCACTGATGGTTGACGGGTGTCTGGCAGTGGTCACTGATGGGTGACCGGTGTCTGGCGGTGGTCACTGATGGGTGACCGGTGTCTGGCGGTGGTCACTGATGGGTGACCGGTGTCTGGCGGTGGTCACTGATGCATGACGGGTGTCTGGCGGTGATCACTGATGGGTGATGGGTGACTGGCGGTGGTCACTGATGGGTGACTGGCGGTGGTCACTCATGGGTGACGGGTGACTGGTGGTGGTCACTGATGGGTGACGGGTGTCTGGTGGTCATCACTGATGGTTGACGGGTGTCTGGCGGTGGTCACTGATGGGTGACCGGTGTCTGGCAGTGGTCACTGATGGGTGACGGGTGTCTGGTGGTCGTCACTGATGGGTGACTGGTCACACGGTTACTGATGGGTGACAGGTGACTGGTGGTGGTCACTGATGGGCGACGGGTGTCTGGTGGTGGTCACTGATGCGTGATGGGTGTCTGGCGGTGGTCACTGATGCATGACGGGTGTCTGGCGGTGATCACTGATGGGTGATGGGTGACTGGCGGTGGTCACTAATGGGTGACGGGTGACTGGCGGTGGTCACTGATGGGTGATGGGTGTTTGGTGGTCGTCACTGATGGGTGACTGGTCACATGGTCACTGATGGGTGATGGGTTAATGGTGGTGGTCACTGATGGGTGACAGGCGATTGGTGGTGGTCACTGATGGGTGACTGGCGGTGGTCACTGATGGGTGACAGGCCACGGGTGACTGGCGGTGGTCACTGATGGGTGACGGGTGTCTGGCGGTGGTCACTGATGGGTGACGGGTGTCTGGCAGTGGTCACTGATGGGTGACTGGCGGTGGTCACTGATGGGTGACGGGTTTCTGGTGGTGGTCACTGATGGGTGACCGGTGTCTGGCAGTGGTCACTGATGGGTGACCGGTGTCTGGTGGTGGTCACTGATGGGTGACGGGTGTCTGGTGGTGGTCACTGATGGGTAACTGGGGGTGGTCTTTGATGGGTAACGGGGTAACTAGCGGTGGTCACTGATGAGTGACGGGTGAGTGGCGGTGATCACTGATGGGTGACTGGTGGTGGTCACTGATGGGTGACGGGTGACAGGCCACGGGTGACTGGTGGTGGTCACTGATGGGTGACGGGTGTCTGGTGGTGGTCACTGATGGGTGACTGGGAGTGGTCACTGATGGGTAACGGGGTAACTAGCGGTGGTCACTGATGGGTGACGGGTGACTGGCGGTGATCACTGATGGGTGACTGGTGGTGGTCACTGATGGGTGACGGATGACAGGCCACGGGTGACTGGTGGTGGTCACTGATGGGTGACAAATGACAGGCCACGGTCACTGATGGGTGACAGATGACAGGCCATGGTCAGTGATGGGTTGACAGGCCACGGTCACTGATAGGTGACGGGTGACATGCCACGGTCATTGATGGGTGACGGGTGAAAGGCCACGGTCAGTGATGGGTGACATGTGATCGGCTGTGAGTAGATCACAGCCGATCACATACAACAGCCGCCAGCCAATGGCTGTTTACTAGTGTCGGTGACAGGCAGTGTTCCCTGCCCTGACATGCGTGTGCAGCGTGCTCGCGATCACACACATGCGCCGTGCCAATGGGGGGGGAGGGGAAGTACCATTTGTGATCAGCAGTGACTTCATCACATGGTAAACAGCTGTGTTCCAGGGACACGCCGCCACAGACAGTGCCGGGATGCGCGCGCCCGATCGTGCGCATGCCCGGTTTAAAGGGCCAACGTCATATGATGTCCGCCCAGAACGAGAGCCCCACCGCTCCGCCGTCATTTGACGGTGGGCGGGCGGAAAGTGGATAAAGTAAACCCTTACTGAGAGGGAATATGAAAGCTGACATTACTGAAATCCTTCTGAAAAAAGTCCAAAAACTTACAGGGCTAAAAGTAAATGTGTGTAAACTGCACAGCATTGCACAAACGTGCATAATTATTTAATTGAGTCTGGGGTCCCAGTCAGCCATTCATTATACCCTTATTTTGATCCACATTGTACAGTCTTTTAAATATGAAAATGACAAAATATGCTTGGCCATCTGAGGTTTAAAAAAGGGAGGTGGGGGAGGCGTGTCCAAGATGGCATTCTAAGCAGACGTGTGTCCCAGAACTTTGCTGTGGAACTTTTGTTTAAATCATCCTGTGACAACTTGTGGACCTGTGCAGACGCCCTTCCGATCCCGTATGGCCAGCAAGACACCCCGGAGGGCTCACCCTAGATATCTGCCCTGGGCCTGCTGTCTCACTGCAGCCTTGTGGTAGCAATATGGCCTCCCAGACTGGATCCTTCTGCTACCGCGGTCCCAGGTATCCAGGAGGTTATGGCGGCTATCACCACCTGCCAGGCAGCCGTCACAATCTCCAAACGGCGCTGATCTCCAAACTTGAGGACGTCCAGATGGATGTTGGATTGTTCTGCCTGGACTTAGATAAAATCCGGCTGCGCATGGCAGCAGCGGAGCTCTGGATTGGCCAAGTGGGGGACCTGGCAGGTGGGACCTCTAATGAGACGCGCACCATACTGACCAGGCTGAGGGCCCTTGAGTACAGAGCCAAGGACGCCAAGAATAGGAGTCGGCGCAATAACCTGAGAATCGTGGGCCTGGCGGAGGGGACGGAAGGAAGGAATCCCACAGTCTTCGTGGAGGTGTTGCTTAGGTCCCTGCTACCGGTGGCCCAGTTCTCGCCTTACTTTACCGTTGAGCAAGAGCACCGGATCCCTCCGAGGCCTGGTCCGGGGGGGGGTTCACCACCACGCACGTTTATACTCCACTTATTGCATTTTCGGGATCGTGACGAGGCCCTGCGGGCAGCGGGGCCTCCCACATACCAGAATTATAAGATACTAATTTTCCCTGGGATTACATGATGGAAACACAGAAGATGCGCAGATCATTTGATTGCGTAAAGGCGGCTCTGAGAGTGAAAAATATTGCATATAGCATCATGTTTCCGGCCAAGCTCAGGGTGGTGGACGGCGAAACAGTGCGATTTTTCCCTAATTCCAAGGATGCATCCGCTTGGTTGGAGGTCTTGTCGCCACGGGGCTAAGTTGTCACTACCTATTACGAGAGGAATTCTTCAATGGGTACGTACTGTTACACTAGTTGCACTGTTTTGCCTACTGACACCTGTTTTCCCTGCGCTTTGACTGCCGAGAAGGTGCCTGCCTGCACGGGCTGCGAACTACCATTGGGACCAATAACTGCTGAGTGGATCCTGTGCCTACTTGGCGACCTATGGTCTTGTGTGGGGGTGCAGAATTGATTAGGCCCTGTGTGGGGGCCTCCTTAACACACTGACCGTATGCGGATTATGCTCGTGTGCTGGTCGCGGTAGGCGGGATGCTCGATCAGATCGCAGTTGGCATATATGGTGTCTGCCTTAATAATACTTTCTTAATTACTGCCTGAACTTTTTACCCAGTTCTTACCAAGATGGATACCTATGCCTCTCATAGTTCGCTGCAGTTCTCTGTTGTTGGCACCCTAAGGCTGCTTGTCTGTTCTATGGTTATAGGGTTTTTTTTGGGATCCAATGCTACCTTCTAGATTATGGAAGTGGTGGGGTGGGGGGACATGCAGTTGCTGCTCTTTGTGGTTCTGTAACGTTTGTTCTCTTCAGTTTTTTTGTTTATTGCTCGTTATTGCACTTACCAGGTATGATGATGCTGTTAACCACTGATATACCATTAGCTGAGGGGGGCTGTGGGACCTGGGGACAAGGTTGGTGGCTCCCCCTTCCTGTATCAACTATCCAGGTCTATAAATATTATTTTATCCTTTGTATCATATTTCCCGCCCGATCTGATGGCTAGTATCACAATTATTTCGTGGAATGTAAGAAGGCTTAATTCTGCTGTGAAACGAGCCCTGGTGTTTGTCTTCCTACGTAGATTTTCTCTACATATCTGCATTCTACAGGAGACTCATCTAATGGGCTCCCGTATTCTTGGTTTAAAAAAGACTTGGATGGGCATGCATTATCATGCCACCTACTCCAGCTATGCTAGAGGGGTGAGCATCCTGGTCCACGGGTCCTTACAGTTTCAGGTCTTGAATGTTAAATCAGATTATGGGGATGCTATTTGATAGTTCATGCATTGATACGTAACATACCTTTTGTGTTAGTGGGTTTGTATTTACCCCCCTCCCCCGGCTGAGGTGACTTTGCTTGATTCTATCATGGTGGTGGCCTCATACGGGTGTTCTAATGTATTATTGGTGGGGGATTATAATCTTACTCCAACTCCAGGCCTGGACAGGCTTCATTGTCCTTCGGGATGGGCTCCGGGCCTGCCTCGGTGGGCGGGGGCGTTCGGTCTGACGGATTTGTGGTGACACTTTCATCCCTCGGACCGGGCGTTCACGTGTCACTCGGCGACTCATAGGACGCTCTCGCGCATCGATCTGGCCTATACTTCTCCCAAAGCTCTCTAGGGGAATTTCGAATCATGCCCCTCTTCTTCTCACAATCCAGATGTCCCCCGTGATTGGAGCAAGGGTTTGGAGGTTGTCCAGGTACTGGATCTCAGATCCTAAAATTCAGGAGGAGTTGCCGGAGGAGCTCTGCAATTTTTGGCTCCAGAACGCTGAAACGTCCGACCCATTAATATTATGGGATGCTTTTAAGGCATGGCTAAGGAGGGAGTACATCAAACGCATAGCTGGGATCAGGAGGGACTCTGTGCACCCTCTGGAACTGTTAGAGGAGGATGTACGCCTGAAGGAGGTGACTTACATTGCCGACCCTTGTGGTGCGCACTACACTGCCTGGCAGGGTGCCCTTCGCCGCCTAATGGTATATAGATCTGAACAAACCCAAAAGTCGATGCTTGATATGGCCCAGGGGGTCTTTGAATACGGTAACAAAGATGGGAGACTCTTGGCGTGGTTAACAAGGGAACAGTACACGGCTGCACACATTGGATGACTTAGAAGTAGTTAGGGGGAATTATTGGTTGAGCCCGAGCAGATTAATAAACGTGAAGAAAAGGCTGGACAGCTGCACTCTGAATCCAATGTGTTGTTTTATTTGAAGCAAGGTACAAGTAAAGGTGCAGATACAAAATGGGGGTGAACCACAAGTCCCAGCTTACGCGTTTTGCACCGTGGGCTGGTGCTTACTCATAGCATGACTTTACAAGGCAAATGCCAAGTATAAATACATGAACCAATCAAAAAAATGATACATGTGTTTGCAATCAATTAATTAATCAATCAACCAATGATTGTCTACAGGTGAAGAGTGACTGACCGTGTATATATTGTTTAACCGCTTGCCGACCGTCAATCGGCAATTGACGGCGACAAGGTGGCACTCTTGCGCAAATCGCCGTCATATGACGGCGGCTGCGAGAACGCGCCCAGTGAGCGCGCGCGCGCTGCCTGAGGCGCGCCCGCGCACTCACTGTGTCCGGGGAGGGCCAGGGAGCGGGTGCGGCGGCTTCGATTGCCGCCGGCCACCCGCGATACCCCCCCCCCCGGAGTGAAAGAACGGAGGTCCGTGTAAGTGAACACGGACCTCCGTTCTGTGAAGGGGGAAGGGCTGTGATTCACAGCCTTCCTCTACACAGAAGGGGTGATCAATTCCCTTCCCCAGCTAGGACAGTCCCCCCACAGTAAGAACACGCCCAGGGAACACAGTTAACCCTTAGAGCGCCCCCTGCAGGTTAACCCCTTCACTGCCAATGGCATTTACACAGTAATCAGTGCATTTTTATAGCACTGATCGCTGTATAAATGCCAATGGTCCCAAAAAAGTGTCAAAATGGTGCGACATGTCCGCCCTAATATTGCAGTACCGATAAAAATCGCATATCACCGCCATTACTAGTAAAAAATAAAAAAAAAAATAAAAACCCCAGAAATTAATTCTCATCATCCGTAAACGCGACCACTTTTGCGCAAACCAATCAATAAACGCCGATTGTGATTTTTTTTATCGCAAATATGAGGAAGAATATAAATTGGCCAACACCGATGAAAAAAATGTTTTTTTATATTTTTTTTTTTGGATTTGTATTTTAGCAAAAAGTAAGAAATTTGTGTTTTTTTGCAAAATTGTCGCTCTTCTTTTGTTTATAGCGGCGATCAGAAATGACGCAGTGGTGATCAAATACCACCAAAAGAAAGCTCTATTTGTGGGAAAAAAAGGACGCAAATTTCGTTTGGGTACAACGTCGCACGACCGCACAATTTTTAATTAAAGCGACGCAGTGCCGAATCGCAAAAAGGGCTCCGGTCCTAAAGTGTGAAATCCTTCCGGGGCTGAAGTGGTTAAAGGTACCAATACATTCAACAATTTTTTACCCAAATCTGTATACAATGAGATCTGATATAATAAAGTAAAAGAAAAATCAAAAAGACAATTTAAAAATCAAATTTCAAATTCTAAATGCTTTCTGGTGGTACCCAAGATAATAGGAACAAGGATCACAGGCATGAGTCTAGCTGTATGTAGTTGAAGGCAAGTAAACAACAACCTAGTTTACCAATGACCATATAAAAATCAAAGAAACTCAAGCCAACTGATCTTCAATATGCAACAGCGCATGCCAGACATCCAGCCAATCATGGATCTAGCATACACTAGATTGCACATGAGATCTGTGAACCTTTAACACTTTATAACTGCCAAAATAGTGGTATTAGCCTAAGCACATCACCAGTAAGGCAAATTGTAAGTAAAAACCAAATGTACAAATGCATGCGAACATCAGGCTGCAGGGGGAAGACACCACAGAGACTATTGCATCAAAAAAAAACAAAAAAAAACGGAATTGTTTCTCTCTAATATTAATGATTAATCAGTGTGGATACCTCCCCCGCACCCAGTGCGCACATACAACGATAGCGGCATCAAAGACAAGCCGACTGCACTCATGTACACAGAGGCGGCTCTAGGCTTTGTGAGGCCTTAGGCAAAACTTAGATATGAGGCTCCACTCACGCCCATAATTGTAAAAGTAATTAAAGTGATATAAATTAACTGTATTAGGAGGGTACAGTATAGGGGGGGGGGGGTAAGTGGACAGTACAGGGGGCAGGA
>BLSH010392495.1:1070140-1091075 GCA_018402905.1 Glandirana rugosa
TATTTTAACTTACTCTTTTTGAACTTATTTGTTTTTGCAGGTCGACGAACATGTAGTTAGGATGTGGGCCTACGTTTTGTAATTATTTGTGTTTTCATGTCGCGATTTCATTTCAGGTATATACGTATTCTGGTTTAAGGCCGCACTTACTTGTGGTAATTTCTAGTGATTAGTGTCAAGTATACCTATCTAGTTATGTTTACTTCTCCTAGTCTACATCTATTTCAGGGGTTAAGGCACGTTCTTTTCTTCTTTCGTGAGGGCACAGTGAGAAGTGGTCGGTGAGATACGAGAATGGCGTCCAACACACTGGGGGTTATCTCACCGATGTACAAGCAGCTGGACGTTTTTGTTTATTCAAGTTTTTCTCATTCAATTTTATTTGTTAAACCAGTTTGTTATTAGCGCAGATTTCTCTAACATTACAACAACTGAAGTCATTTGGATTCCCCGCTGGCCGCTTTCATACACCAGAGCTCTCGGGACTCGTCCTCAGGGTCTGATTGCTCAATCCAGCCCAACGCTCAGAGCTCTGGTATGTCTGCTATGTCACTAGCACGGGAGCTTAAACAGAAGCTGGCAGGCATGTTTCAGAGTTTAGAAAAGTCTACTAAATAAGACTTGATGGCAGTCAGAACAGACCTCTTACATGTACCCAGTAGAATGGAAGAGACGGAGCTGCGGCAAGATTCTCATGAGGTGGCTATCAAGGAGCTCCAGGAGTGGATGACTCAAATGGCTGTAGCAAACAGAGAAATGGCATTTAATGTGGAAGATTTTGAGAGCATAAACAGGAGGAATAATCTATGCCTACGGTGTATGCTTAAATCTATTAGCGGCAACGATTTGCCCAATAAGCTTAAAGAAACATTTAACACTATTATGGACCAACCAGATACTAACCAGATCCACTTCAATAGTCTACACAGAATACGAAGACCTCAAAATCTTTCAGTGGATCAACCCCGCAATGTTATTTGCAGGCTACATTACTCTGAGGAAAAAAATATAATCTTAACGGAACTGAGAGGATTGCCAACAGTTGAGATTGAGGGTAACCCGATTAAAATCTTCCTAGATATTCTAAAGGAAACCCTGGAACACAGGCTTATTCTGCACCCTCTTCTAGAAAAGCTACATGCAGCAGAAGTGACTTACCAGTGAGGGTTTCCCTCTTGCCTGGTGGCCACCAGGAGCGGCTGCTCTTTAACTCTCAGATACCCAGAGGATTTACCCAGATTCTGCACGGATCTGAATATAGAGCAAATAGACCTTACAGGTTGGTCTGAAAGCATTCCTACGTTTTCTTCTTCTCTGGATTCGGCTTGGAGAAAAACCCCATCTAAGAACACACATGAAGGCACAGCGGGTCCATCACACAAAAAAATTGGGTGAGATCAGCCCTATATTGATATATTAATATACAAACATATTGTTAGGTCTGCCAGGAACCCCAACCATCACTCCAGTTTCCTGGTCAGTAGTCTTGTTATCCCGGTATCAGGTGGAGGACGGTTGCAGTCCTGCAGCCAGAATTCTGGGACCTCTATGATAAGTGCAAGCAATCTCAATCAAGGAACAGTAATAAATAATAGGTCCAAGGGATAAACCAGAAACAGCATCTGAGACAGGCAAGGTTTGGCAACAATTGGGCAACGAAGTACAAGAGGGTAATCCAAAGGCGTCGTTTGTAACAGGCAACAAACAGGATAAATGGCTGGCAGTAACTAAAACCTATATTCAGGCAAGGACAGGAAGGGGAAGTGAGGTTTTATAGAGTGCTAATTGAAGTGACTGCCTACAGCTGGCCACTGGGTGGAGCCAGAGTCACCATCAGAAAGCAGTAGATACCCAGGACTCCATAAGAATAGTAGATACTCCGTGGCTAAGGCCGTAAGGAACTGACCACAAGTCCCAGGATCGTTTCCCAGTCAAGGCGTGACAGTACCCCCCCACACAAAGATGCCCCCCGACTATTTGGGCTTAGAAGGATTCTTATTATGGAACAACTTGACTAGGCATGGGGCATGGATATTGCGAGCAGGTAGCCAAGTCCTTTCAGCAATGGAGTAGCCTTTCCAGTCCACAAGATGCTGCAATTGTCTACCCTTATGTCGGGAATCCAGAATTTTACTAATTTCATATTCTTGGTGGTTATCAACCAAGACAGGAGAAGGTCGTCTAGAGGGTAGTGAAAACCTATTCTTGTAAAAGGGTTTAAGCAAGGATATGTGAAATGTATTGGGAATCTGAAGATGTGAGGGCAAACAAAGTTTATAAGCCACCGGGTTGGCTTGACTAAGGATGCGGAAGGGTCCAATATATCTAGGCCCAAATTTGGGGGAATGTTGTCTCAGTTTGATGTTCTTAGTGGATAACCATAAAAGCTGAGTAAGACGAAAACGGGGTGCAGGTCTTCTGCGACGATCTGCGTACCCCTTGTAACTGCGAACCAACTGCAGCAACACTTTCCTTATTTCCTTCCAATGCTTGGTTAACCTAGACACCATGTTGTCTGCTACAGGTACCTCTACGTGTGAAGATTGGAAGGGAAGGACTTTGGGTTGATAACCAATGTGTCACGTACCTGGTGGTTGAGTCTGACTTATGGCCCTGGTTCAAGAGCTCCTGGTAGTGGAGACAGGGAGCTCTGAAGCACAGGGGGGCACGAGGGCTGGACTTGGTCACAGATGGCAGGTGATGGTCCACAGAAGCTCGTGCAGGCAGTAGAGTGATGGTTCAGGCAGGGTCGGCAACGTGTGGGCAATAGAAGTACAAGGGGTCAGGCAGAGGTGTAGTCGTAGGCAGGCTGAAGGTCGGGGCAGGCTGCAGGCAAAGCAGGTCCAATAGGAAGCCGGGGTCACAGATACAGGACGTCTCTTAGAACAAACACTGGGGTCACGGGAACCAGAATGCTGTAGAACAGACAGCACTGACTGCAGGGTGCAGAGAGCTTAAATGGCCGTTTTGGCGCCAACGCCGGCGCACCCGCGCGCATAGGTGCGTGCGAACACGCACAAGCACGCGCAAACGCACACAGACGCATGCACACGCTGCGTGCACCTGCGCATTGGCCTTCCAATGGCCCCGAATGGTTCCTTATATTGCCCCCCCCTCAAAGGGCAGCCTCCGGATGCCCAAATGGGCTCTCTTGGTTGGGTTGTTCCTCCAGAAGGTCTTGACCAGCTCCTTAGCATGTAGGTTGTTTTCAGGTTCCCAAGAGCTCTCCTCAGGTCCATATCCCTTCCAGTTTACTAGAAATTGGGTGATGCCCCCTCTCCTTCTGCAGTCCGGGATAGTTTCCACCTCAAACTCCTCCTCTCCGTCTACCAGGACTGGTTCTGGTGGAGCCGTTTTCCGCCCTGGGAAGGGATCCTTAGTCACTGGCTTGAGCAGATTTACGTGGAAGACTTGGTGAACTCTAAGTGAAGGAGGGAGGTCCAGCTCATAAGCCACATTGTTCATTTCCTTTTTGACTGGCAGGCGTCCGATGTATCTAGGACCAAATTTCTTTGACGGACATGACAGTCTCAGATTCTTAGTGGCCAACCAGACCCGATCGCCAGGTTGCAAGTTCAACTCTCTTCGTCTCCCTCTGTCAAATGTTCTTTTGTCACGCTCCTGGGTTTGCGCGAGGGTCTCTTGCAGAAGGCAGTTGTTCTTTTCCAAGAATTGTGTGATCTCCTGCACAGCAGGTACAGAACTTTCAGTCAGAACATTAGGTAGGAATGTGGGATGGTAGCCGAGATTTGCCCAAAATGGAGATTGCTTGGTGGCAGAGCTATAGGCGAACTCGGCTAAGGAGAGCAGAGAGGCTCAATCGTCCTGGGAATACGAGGAGTAGCAGCGGAGGTACTGCTCGAGTGTCTGGTTGGTCCTCTCCAACCCCATTTGATTGGGGGTGGTAGGCCGAAGAAAAAACAGTCCAATTCCTAAGATGGTATACAGAGACCTCTACACCCTGGAAGTAAACTGTACTCCTTGATCCGACACAATATTATTGGGGATGGCGTGCAGCCGTACAATTTGTCTGATGAAGGTCTTGGCCATCTCCATTGCAGAGGGGGTACTGTCAGGACCTGGGATCGAACCTGGGACTTCTTCTGTGTCTGGCATTGATCCTTCTCACTGAGCTTTCTGGAATGCTGGACAGCTCCTTGCCTGATCTGTTGGATATTCTGCTTGATCCATTAGACAACCCTGCCTTATGTCTTGATTGCTGTTGAACCTTGCATTCCTTGCTCCTCCCATGAACTTCCTATATAAGCCTTGTCTCTGCACTTCCTCTTTGCCAGGTTATTGTGCTTTCTCAGCCAGTGCCTTGCTCTTGTCTTCTCTGCTGTTGTCCGGATTTGCTACCATTCGTTATCGACCCTTGGCTTGTTCCACGACTGCTCTACTGCCTGATCCCAACCTGCAACTACTTGTTATCGACCTTTTGGCTTGATTACTGACCACGCTCCCGTCTGATCCTTACCTGCTCATCCGCTACCGGACCCCGGTTTGCTAACACCCTGGCGGGGCAATCCTGAGGACCGCGACCTGGTACTGACACGCAGCTAAGTCCATCTCCACCATCAGGAGCTCTGGTGAACACCGGTTGGTACTTAGATTCCGCACCTCAGGTGAGCCTGTGTCATCTGCCAGGGTGACTATGAAACTGCTATAGCAACTGGTCTTCGAGTCTGACGCTTGATCGTGACAGAATAACCTGGCCTAAAACATGGAGGCCGCTATAGCAAACACCGTGGCTCCTTTCAGGCAGCAAATTGCAGAGTTGCAGAAGTTTGGTGTTACTTACCAAGAAAAATTAGCCGGACTGGAAAATGTGGTGAAAGGGCAACATGAAGAGATCCGTGCTCTGCAAAAACAATTGCTGGACCTACGTTCCCGAGATGATGCTAACGCACATATGCCTCATCCACCCAAGTTTAATGGAGATCGCCGCCATTACAGAGGTTTTCTTAACCAGTGTCACATATATTTCCAAATGCGACCCGCTGCATTCAATTCTGAAAAACAGAAGGTAATGTTTGTTATCAACCTCCTGACTGGGGAAGCTCTAGCCTGAGCTTCCCCTTACATAGAACAAGACAGTGCCACCCTGAATAATTTCCAGACTTTTGAGGCCGCGATGAATCAGGTTTTTGATGATCCCAACCGCTGTGCTACTGCTGAAGCAAAGTTGCATAGTTTACGACAGGGTAAACGTTCTGTTGCTGAGTACACTGCGGAATTCAGACGTTGGATCACAGATACCACTTGGAACCCAGCAGCGCAAAAAAGTCAGTTCCGCCAAGGGCTTTCTGAACAGGTAAAAGATGAGCTTGCCAGAGTGGAGACTCCTAATGATCTCGAGACCTTCATCCAACTATGTATCCGAATTGATCAAAGACTTACAGAAAGGAGGAAGGAGAGACTGGGAATGTTTGGAAGTAATGGTGGCATACATTTCTCTGCGAATCAATTTGTTTAGAAGGATCCAGGAGTTTCTCCAGATTTTGACACAGCTAAACCTATGCAGGTTGATGCAATTAAGAGATCAATTTCTACTCAGGAGAAAGAGAGAAGACATCCTGAGACGAGGGGAGTACTGTCAGGACCTGGGATCGAACCTGGGACTTCTTCTGTGTCTGGCATTGATCCTTCTCACTGACCTTTCTGGAATGCTGGACAGCTCCCTGCCTGATCTGTTGGATATTCTGCTTGATCCATTTGACAACCCTGCCTTATGTCTTGATTGCTGTTGAACCTTGAACTCCTTGCTCCTCCCATGAACTTCCTATATAAGCCTTGTCCCTGCACTTCCTCTTTGCCAGGTTATTGTGCTTTCTCAGCCAGTGCCTTGCTCTTATCTTCTCTGCTGTTGTCCGGATTTGCTACCATTTGTTATCGACCCTTGGCTTGTTCCACGACTACTCTACTGCCTGATCCCAACCTGCAACTACTTGTTACCAACCTTTTGGCTTGATTACTGACCACGCTCCCGTCTGATCCTTACCTGCTCATCCGCTACTGGACTCTGGTTTGCTAACACCCTGGTCGGGCAATCCTGAGGACCGCGACCTGGTACTGACACGCAGCTAAGTCCATCTCCACCATCAGGAGCTCTGGTGAACACCGGTTGGTACTTAGATTCCGCACCTCAGGTGAGCCTGTGTCATCTGCCAGGGTGACTACGAAACTGCTATAGCAACTGGTCTTCGAGCCTGATGCTTGATCGTGACAGGTACCTTGCATAGGGACAAAGTGTGCCATCTTGGTGAGATGGTCTACCACTACGAAAATGTTGTTGAATCCCGTGGATGGAGGGCGCTCGACAATAAAATCCATGGAAATGTGTGACCATGGATGTCAGTGATAGGTAACGGGTTCAGCAGCCCCCAGGCCCTGGTTCTCTCGGTCTTGTTTCGAGCACAGATAGGGCATGCACCCACATAGGTTTTACAGTCCTCGTTAATGCGGGGCCACCAGAAGGTGCGGGCTAGCAACTCCATTGTCTTGCGACTGCCAAAATGTCCAGCCAACTTATTGTTATGACAGAGTTCTAGAGTGTCTAGGCGGAACTCCTTAGGCACGAAAATCCGGGTACCCAACCACCACAGCCCGTCTTTTACTGACAATTAAGAGACTCTGGGCACTGAGGAGCCAGCTAGAGCCTGCCTGATTTGTGTTAGGAGGTCCTCTTGGACCAGCAAGAAGCTGTGAGCTGGTAGGATGGTATCTGGAGGGGAAGCTTCCATGGGATCAGGGAACATTCTGGACGGTGTGTCCGGCTTCACACTCTTGGACCCAGGCCTGTACGTAATGTGGAGCTGGAAGCGGGAAAAGAATAAGGCCCATCGAGCCTGGCGAGGTTTTAGCCTTTTGGCCATCTGCAGGTACTCCAAATTCTTGTGGTCGGTGAAGACCAAGATGGGGTGTGGCGCTCCTTCAAGAAGATACCGCCATTCTTCCAGGGTGGACTTGATAGCTAGTAACTCTCTGTCCCCAACGTCATTGTTTCTCTTGGGTGGAGTAAGCTTCCGAGAGAAAAAGATGATGGGGTGGAGTAGGGTCTTTGGACCCTGTCTCTAAGAGAGGACTGCCCCGACTGCGGTCTCCGAAGCGTCTACTTCTAGGATGTAGGGCAGTGCTGGGTTGGAATGCTTCAGAATGGGGGCAGAGGTGAACAGTTTCTTCAGAGACTGGAAAGCTGCCTGTATTTCCGCGGACCAGACAAAGTGGATGTTCTGCTTGGTAAGCTGCGTTATGGGAGCAATGACTGCCAAAAATCCATGAATAAACTTTTCTATAAAAGTTAGCAAAGCCTACGGAGCGCTGCACCCCTTTTTTTCCACTGGCGCTGGCCAGTCAAGGATGGCTGTAACCTTCTGCGGGTCCATGGTAGTGCCCTTCGTGGAAATGTGAAATCCTAAGAAGGAAATGTCAGCACATTTGAAGGTGCACTTCTCCGCCTTTGTGTACAGTCCGTGTTCTCGTAGGTGGCTAAGTACGCTTTTCACATGCCTGCGGTGTTCCTTTAGGGATGGGGAGAAGATGAGGATGTCGTTGAGATAAACAACCACAAACAGGTTGAGGTAGTCTCTGAAGACATTGTTGATCAGATGTTGGAAGGTCGCTGGGGCGTTGCAGAGCCCGAATGGCATAACTAGGTACTCGAAATGGCCAAAGCGAGTCCGAAAGGCCATCTTCCACTCATCCCCCTCCCGTATACGTATCAGGTTATAGGCTCCGCGGAGGTCTAATTTGGTGAACAAGGTAGCCGAGCCAAGTCTTTGAAAAAGTTCCGGAACTAAAGGCAACGGGTACCGTTTTTTTATGGTGACCTTGTTGAGGTCCCGATAATCAATACAAGGCCTGAGTGAATGGTCCTTTTTTTCCACTAAGAATATCCCCGCTCCTGCGGGGGACGTGGAGGGCCGGATGAAGCCCTTTTCCAAGTTCTCGTCCAGGTAGGCTTTGAGAGCCACTAACTCTACTTTGGACAAGGGGAAAATCCGGCCGAATAGGACTTCAGCCCCTGGCAGCAGGTCAATTGGGCAAGCATATGACCTGTGCGGAGGTAGGGTATCGGCCCCCTCCTTACTAAAGACGTCTAGGTAGTCATGGTAAATTTTTGGAACCACTGAGCGGGTTTCCAGATCAGGGTCTGAGTCCATACTAAGAAGAACTGGAGGGTCTTGAGGAGACTGCGGCAGGCAGTGGCTGAGGCAATAAGGTGACTGGAACTACACCTCCCAGGTGTTCCAATTGGTCAGAGTGCAGTGGGCCCGGAACCAGCGTAGGCCAAGGATAACCGGGAATAAAGGGGATGCGATGACGTCCAACAGTATGAATTCTGTATGACCCCCTGTCGTTCTGGCAGAGAGAGGGAGCGTTTCGTGGCTCACTGTGCCAGACTTAATAGTCGACCCATCAGCCAGCCGGATGACCATTGGATGGACCTTGGTTTGGAGCGGGATGCGATGCTGGGTGGCAAAAGCAAGGTCCATAAAACAACTGCAGGCTCCTGAATCCAGGATGGCTGGGACTTGCACGCTTCCTCCGGAAAGCTGGAGGGATATGAAGAGGACAAGGTGGGACTTGGTATCAGGTAGAGATGGCACATCCCCTGTGACTGGAGTAAGGCCCTTATCAGCCTTAGTGGGGCAGGCCTGTACCAGATGTCCTGATTCCCTGCAGTACAGACACAAGTTGAGGGTCATGCGCCTCTGTCGCTCTTCAGATGAAAGAGAAGGGCGGGGACGCCCATACTGCAGTGGCTCCAAGTGGCCATATGGAGAGGAGGAGGAGGTTGAACTGGGTGCCAGGAAGCTGGGTATCTCCTGAGTGGGCCACGGGGGTGCAGCAGCTCTCTCCGCTCAGCGTTCCCGCAGGCGGCAGTCAATTTGGATTTCCAAATTGACCGGCGCGTCCAGGGTGTGAGGAACCCCGACGCGAGCCAGCTCATCCTTGAGTGGCTCAGAGAGCCCCAACCAGAACTGGTAACAGAGGGCCACATCGTTCCAGGCTGTATCGGCGCTCCATCGCCGGAACTCTGAGACGTATTCCTCTGCTGTACGGTGGCCCTACTGGAGTGCATGAAGTACTGTCTCTGCTGTTGCGGCCTGGTGAGGATCCTCATATAATTGGGCCATGGCTTGAAAGAACTGATTCAGATTTGAGGTCTCCGGGGCTTTCCACTCCAGCAATCGGTGAGCCCAGGCCTGAGGCCCATCCAGGAGGAGCGAGATCATGAGGCCCACTTTGGTTGACTCCAGAGAAAAGGTGCGGGGTTGCAGAGCAAAGTACAACTCACAGGAGTTCCGAAACGCTCCAAACTTCCGGCGGTCCCCGTAAACCGCTTGAGCATAGGCACTCTGGGTTCTGTAGGAAGGGTCACCAAGATGAGGGATGAGGCTTGGCCGGGATCGGCTGCTGGCGAGGCCAGATCCTGGACTTGTCTTTCCAAGCGGGTATGTTCATCCTGGGGGTATTTTACTGCTTGGGACAAGCCGGCAAGATGGACACACACTTCCACCATGATAGAGGGCCCTGGCGCAGACTCAGACGTGGCTGTCCATTACTGTCACATACCTGGTGGTTGAGTCTGACTTATGCGGGGCAACCTCTCCTCCTCTTACGACCCTGGTCCGAGAGCCCCTGGTAGTGGAGACAGGGAGCTCTGGAGCACAGGGGGGCACGAGGGCTGGACTTGGTCACATATGGCAGGTGATGGTCCACAGAAGCTCGTGCAGGCAGTAGAGTGATAGTTCAGGCCGGGTCGGTAACAAGCTGGCGGTGCGGTGCAAGTGGTTCAGGCTGGCGGATAGTCAGGTACAGGCAGGGTCTGAAAAGTGCGGGCAATAGAAGTACAAGGGCTAATTCAGCTAGAGGAAGCATCTCACCTCAGTTGCCGTGTTCAGCATTAACGTAAGCTCTTAGATAGGTTTCTAAATCTTGATTAACCCTTTCTGTTTGGCCATTAGATTGAGGATGGTATCCAGCAGACAAGGAATTCTTGATACCCAGATGTTTGCAAACCGCTCTCCAGAATGAAGAAATGAATTGTGGCACTCTGTCGCTAACAATATCGACCAGAATACCGTGTAAACGGACATTTTCAATGAAAGATAGAGCCAGGCTTAGGGCTGAAGGTAGGGCAGGCATCGGAATGAAGTGTGCCAATTTCAAAAACCTGTCTACAACTACCCAGATGACGGTATTCCCCCTGGAAGCCAGCTAATCCATGATAAAATCCATACTGATATGAGTCCATGGAGCATGGGGAACAGGCAGTGGTTGTAGTAGGCCTTGAGGAACAGATAGAGGCATTTTGATGGCCTCACAAACAGTACAAGCTTTAACAAAAGCGGTCACATCTTTCTTAAGCGTAGGCCACCAAACCAGGGATTTCAGGTGTAAGAAGGTATGTTTCATACTAGGATGTCCGGATATCTTTTGTCCATGGGCCCATTGCAAAACTTCTTTACGTAAGTCTGGAGGTACATACAAAGTATTATCCGGAACCGAGAGATTGGCAGGAGTCTGGGATTGAGCAGCCAAAAAACTCCTTTGTAAGGCTGTATCTAGTTGAGCAGTAAGTAGTTCAGGGTGAACAATATGCTCCGGAGGACCTTGGTTATTTTTGCAAGGGAATTGCCGAGACAGGGCAACGGCCTTGGTGTACTTAGTACCAGGAATGTAAGTTACGACAAAATTAAACCGGGTAAAGAATAATGCCCAGCAGGCTTGTCTGGAATTCAGTCTCTGAGCCTTTTCCAAGTAGGTTACATTTTTATGGTCCGTTTGAACCACAACTGGGAGTTCCGTACCTTCTAATAAATGTCGCCATTCGGAGAATGCTAGTTTTATAGCCAGAAGTTCTCTATTCCCTATGTGGTAGTTTTGTTTTGCGACAGAGAATCTTTTGGAGAAGAAAGCTACCAGATGTAGTTTGTTGGAAGTAGGGTCTCGTTGGGATAACACTGCTCCAGCACCTATTTTGGAGGCATCCCCTTCCAAGAAGTATTGAGCAGAAGTCTGAGGATGACGGAGCACAGGAGCAGAGCAAAAAGCAGACTTTAGAAGATTAAAAGTTTCCAGAGCCTACTGAGAGCAGTTGGTCCCTTTCTTAGTGAGGGCTGTGATGGGAGTTAAAATCTTGGAAAAATTCTTGATGAATTTTCGATAGTAATTTGAAAATCCAATGAACCGCTGGACTTCTTTTAACGTGGAAGGTCTGGGCCACTGTAAGATGGCATTGATCTTCTTGGGATCCATCTGGAATCCTTCAGAAGAAATGTATTTCCAATTGTTTAAAAGAGCATTTGGAAAGTTTAGCATACAACCGGTGATCTCTTAGACGTTGGAGAGAATTTGTTTAGAGTGAATGAGTATATCTAAGTAGCAAGAGTCGAGTAGATCCCTGAAAATGTCATTTACAAACTCCTGGAATACGGCGGGAGCATTGTATCACAAGACACTCATAATGCCCCCTTCTCGTATTAAAGGCTGTCTTCCATTTGTCTCCTGCTTTAATTCTAATAAGATTGTATGCTGAATGAAGGTCCAGTTTGGTAAAGAACTTTGATCCTTGGACACGGTCAAACAATTCAGTAATCAGGGGAAGAGGATACCGATTCTTTACCATAATTCGGTTAAGCACTCTGAAGTCTACGCAGGGTCTGAGTCCTCCATCCTTTTTCTCCACAAAAAAGAACCCAGCCCCCACTGGGGAGGTAGAAGGCCGAATTAATCCCTCCTTCAAGCTGTCTTCAATGTATTCAATTGCCTTAGTCTCGGCCAGGTTAAGGGGATAAGTCCTCCCGTTAGGTAGAGGAGTATCGGGAAGCAAGCCAATAGCACTGTCATAAGGGCGGTGTGGTGGAAGAGCCTCTGCTTCCTTTTCAGAGTACATATCAGCAAAATCCACGTAGGCCTCAGACAGCTCAGGGTTGGTAGACACCTCATGGACGGACACTAGATTGCGTACCACCTTTTGGAGACAGTGGACACGATAGCAGGTGCTCAAAGCCGAGATTTGACCAGAGGACCAGTCAATGGATAGGTTATGTTTACATGACCAAGGGAACCCGAGAATCGCCGGGTGTTTTGGGGACAGGATAATGTCAAAAGTCAAAACCTCTTTATGCAGAGCCCCCAAACGAACAGAGAGGGCTTGGACTCATGGGTAATAAGGCCATCACCCAGAGGGGCTGCACCATGGGTTGTCACACAGAGCGGTAGGGTTTTTGAAACCATGGGAATCTGGAGTCTCTTAACCAGAGCAGCATCTAAAAATGCAGAACCAGCGCCAGAATCATTAAAGGCTACTGTGGAGAAGCATTGGTCATTCCAGGACAAAGTGATAGGGACTAGAAGTCTCTCCTGAGGAGGGTTCAAAACAGTAGGGCCTAATGAGACTCCTCACTCATACATTAAGCCCGGAGGTTTTACGGTGGAACCGGACAAGAACGCAGCACATGACCCGACCTCCCACAATATAGACAGAGGCCTAAGGTCCTGGGTTTGGTGTGTTCCCTGTCCGACAACCGCGCCGCCCCTACGTCCATGGGTTCCTCCTCAGACCCGACAGGAGGGGGGACAGAAGAGACTAGCGATTGTAGAGGAGGAGACTTAGTACCAAGTCTGGGATGAATATATTGTCTTTGGTGTTCTCTCTCTAACTGACGCTCACCAAAGCGAGCGTCCACCAGGATACACAAGTTGACAAACTCCTCTAGACCAGCTGGGATCTCACGGTACGTTAATTCATCCTTAATGCGTTCCACTAACCCTCTGCGAAATGCAGCCTTAAGGGCGCTACCGTCCCAGTTGGTCTCTGCCGCTAGCGTAAGGAATTCAATGGCTACGCTGCATTTACCCTGATGTAAGTCAAGAATATGGGACTCGGCTGCAGATACTCTGCCGGGAACCTCAAAAATCTTTTCAAACATCTTCATGAAGGTTGAATAGTCAGTGAGCACCAGAGACTCCTCAAGAAGAGGTGACACCCAGGACAAAGCTCTGCCTTTGAGCAGGGAAATTATACATGTCACCTTGGCTTGAGCAGAGGCAAACACAGCAGGCTGGTTTTTAAAATGTAACCGACAAGGGTTGAGGAATCCCCTGCAATCAGCGGGGTTCCCATCATACTTCTCTGGGAGAGGGATTTTAGGAGCAGGAGGATCCAATGGTATAGACATAGCCACAGGTTCCCTAGCCCCAGCCCCTGGGTCACTAGGTGCAGCAGGACTGGACCATGTGTAGCAGATAAAGAGGCCAACATAGCCGTGATGGAATCTAGTTAGCCAGTTCTCCCAGCATTAGTCCCTGATGAGAGACTGCTTGCACCAACTTGCGGAGGTCCATCTGGCCTGAATATACTGTTAGGTCTGCCAGGGACCCCAACCGTCACTCCAGTTTCCTGACCAGTAGTCTTGTTATCCCGGTATCAGGTGGAGGACGGTTGCAGTCCTGCAGCCAGAATTCTGGGACCTCTATGATGAAGTGCAAACAATCTCAATCAAGGAAAAACAATAAATAATAGACTCACGGTTAGTAGCAAATCCGGGCAGAGGTCCAAGGGATAAACCAGAGACAGCGTCCGAGACAGGCAAGGTTAGGCAACAATCGGACAATCAAGTACAAGTGGGTAATCCAAAAGTGTAGTCGGGAACAAGCAAAGTTAGTAACAGGCAACAAACAGGATAAATGGCTGTCAGTAACTAAAACCTATATTCAGGCAAGGACAGGAAGAGGAAGTGAGGTTTTATAGAGTACTAATTGAGGTGACTGTCTACAGCTGGCCACAGGGTGGAGCCAGAGTCACCATCAGAAAGCAGTAGATCCCAGGATTGATCCCCGGTCAAGGTGTGACACATATTGACAGATCGAACATTTCATAGAAGATAAATAGAAAGGAAAAGGAGTACATCTAGTTTTTTTTCTTCTCTTTTTTTTTTCTTTTTTTTTTTTTCCCAGAAGCTAAAACTTCATAAGACTTTATAAGACTTTAGGATAATGCAAACACTGTTGATATTGTTGCTGATTTTGTTGCTGACTTGTTGTCGACTTGTAACTTGTAATTTGAGGTTGATTTCATTTAAGGTAAAGGGTATGATATTGTTTACACACTGATTGTATATTGACTGAAGACTAGTCATAGATTTCTTTACCCCTCTTTACCCTTAAAGGTTTCTTTTCCCCCTTTCCAAAATCCTCGGTGGAGAGACATATTCCTCTCAGTTCGAGAACATGTCCCTTTATCCATCCAGGGACTCCCCCCTACCCTATAGTGTGGTTCAGGAGGTTGAGGACCTGGCCTCTGGCGGAGCCAATATGGACACGCCTGGGTTCCTCGGCCATCCGACCCTCACAGGACCCACAGCTAAATTTAGCGTGGAATAGTCCTGTTGTAATATGTTCTGTCAGTTACTCCATTCCTTCATTTCCCTTTCCCCACCTTTTATCTCCTACCTCTCCCCCCCTTTTTTTTTTTTTTTTGGGTGCCTGCGACTGGTCCGGATGGGGATGATGCTCTGTTATTACTATGGTATCAATTAGATTGACTTCATATAATGTCAGGGGTTTAAATACATAAGGCAAGCGCCACTAACTGTTTAGGGAAATGGAATGCGAAGAGAGCTCCATAGTGTTCCATAGGAGACACATTTAACACACTTCACTTCAACCAGACTTCTTTCACCCCTGTACCCTACTTAGTATTACAGTCTTTCAAATACCAATAAAGCAAAGGGTTTCTGATGAGCATAGGCAATATTTATTTCTTAAGGGCACAATAGAAGATTGTCCCTGCACGTTGGCTAATGTGTACTGTCCAAATACACATCAGCCAACATTTCTTTCCCAAATATTAACTAAATTAAGGAACTTTGCTACTGGACTTATCCTACTAGCAGGAGATATTAATATGCCTCTTGATCCTGTATTGGATACTTCTCATGGACATACTTATATCCTTTGTAAGTGCTTAGCATATATTAAAAAAGTCTCCTCAAGGTACAATTGATTGACGCTTGGTGGGTCCTCCACCCCAAAACAAGGGACTATTCATATTACTCCAAAACACATGACTCATATTCCAGGATAGATAACACCTTCATTTATCATTATCATCTTCCAATGTTACAAGCTGCTCATATAGGTACCTTGTCCTTTTTAGATCATGCTCCTGTATCTATATGCCTAAACCTCCCAAATGTGCCCAAGCGGCAGAAACGTAACGATTCCCTCTTTTCTGATCCAGGGGACGTGGATGTTCTTTATTTTCTTTCTTCCTCCATATCTCAATTTTTATAGACCAATCTCCATCTAATCTTCCCAAGTCAGTGATTTGGGAAGCGCTTAAAGCTTATATCCACAGAAGATTGATTGAGCTGGGAGCAAGGAAGAAAAAAGAACAACGGCGGAAAGTAGATTAATTAATACAACAGATAGCTAATCTGGAAAAGACACATAAACTGTCTCTACACAAAATAGTATTATTAACCTTAACACAGAAACATGAAGAACTTAAGTCATTAATGAACCTTGACCAAAAGAGAAGATATCAGGTTATCTCACAACAATTATATGAATGGGCGGGATAAGTCAGGTAAGTGATTGGCCCGATATTTAAAGGAAAAGAAATCTAGAAATTATAAAGCTAAAGTAAGATCTTTAAGCTAGAAAGTAACTTTTCAGACGAAAAGAGAATTTTCTCGCTGGGTAAAGCCCCAGGCCCAGATGGATATACTGTCTCATATTATAAAAAAATTCAGCGCATATTAATACCACATCTAACTTCATATGCTAATTCTATTGCGGGAGCCAGGGGATTTCGTTCAGAATCATTAGCAGCGTATATTACTGTTCTCCCAAAACCAGGAAGAGATGTAACGTGTTGTGAGAGTTATCATCCTATTTCTTTACTTAATGTAGATATTAGACTCTATTACAAGATTTTGGCTAATAGACTACTCCCGCTTCTCCCGCGATGGATAAACCCAGATCAAACAAGCTTTATCCCTTGTCATGAAGCAAGGGATAACTCATTTCGGACAATGTCCATTATTTCTTATGGTAGCAGATGTTCCCAGCCCACCCTGTTACTTTCCACCGATGCCGAAAAAGCATTTCATAAGGTGGACTGGGACTATCTGAGGACAACACTGAAGTTTATGGGCCTAGGCCCTATGATGCTTCACCGCATTTTTGCCCTATATGCTTCCCCGACCGCAAGGATACGGGTAAATGGCTCACTTAGCAACTCACTCACTCTTAGCAACGGCACACGTCAGGGGTGTCCTCTTTCACCCCTGTTATTTGCCATTTCATTAGAACCCTTCTTATCAACAATAAGGCATAACCCAGATGTTCATGGAGTGAGAATTAAAGAAGTAGAACATAAGTTATCTGCATATGCAGATGACATCTTGTTCTATATCGAGCAACCAATAATTACTCTTCCAAACTTAATGGTCTCTCTACAGAATGTGCAATCCTTTTTAATTTTAAAATCAACATGTTAAAATCTGAGATACCTAACATCTCCATCCCTTCAACTGAAGCCATGACACTTGGTTCGACATTCCCATTCACTTGGCAACCTAGAGTTTTAACTTATCTAGAAATAAACTTATCAGCCTGTTTATCAAATATGTTTCAATACAATTATCTTCCTTTATTGAGGTTAAAAGGGATCTACGTAAGTGGTCCCATATCTCCCACACCTGGTTAGGAAAAATAAACATAGTTAAAATTAATATATTACCACAAATTCTATTTGTTTCAAATGATTCCCTTTGGAGTTACCTCAGGTTTTTTTTCTACCCTCCAATCTCTTCTTTCTAATTTTATATGGATGGGTCAGCGTTCCAGAACTTTCCGGGACATATTGTTCCGTACTAAAAGTGCCGGAGGATTAGCTCCGCCTAATTTCAAGCTATATTATCAGGCAACAGTTCTAACTCGTATAGCAGATTGGAAATATGCGAGGGACTATAAGATCTGGGTATGGATGGAACTTAACATGGTGAAAATCGACCTATCAGCTATTATATGGCTCCCTCATACACATAGAGCCTTGGCACCCTAGACATCGGCCTTGACAGTGTCTACCCTGGCTATTTGGGATGCTTTGCATTCCAGATACTCATGGAAATATAATTCCAGCGTGTTCTGTTAGTTCAGTTGGCAACATTTTGGCATATTTAAATACTGCTTTTACATTGCAGTTAGGCAAATTAAAACATTTTTTTTTTCTTGCACAAAATTAAAAAGTTGATTTACAAAAAAAGCTGGCGGGGGGGGGTTTGGAAAGTCGAAGGGAAGGGAAAGGGCGGGGGGCGGGAAGGTAGTGGAGCTGGGAATGGATTTAGAGGTAATTATAGGGGATTATAGCGGTGCACGAATATAGCAAAAAAATACAAAAGTAATAAAATATAATAAAGTTTATACAGTATATGCATAAAACGGTACCTAAGGTACTTGGTGAATAGTTAAAAACAGCATATAGCAATAGAGTAGTCAATTTAATGTATATGGAAATTGACCCATTATATTTGAAAATTGAAAAAAATGTGTGCTATATAACTAACAAGAGCAGTACATTTATTATAATCATCATGTCCCTTTTTGTTTTTTTGTTTTTTCTATATGATTTCTTTATTGTTTAAGTGGTCTTTACATAAATGCTTAAATAACATGCCTGTGCAATTTTGTGTTAATTATTGAAATATTTTATTAACTGCAACATTATTTGTATGTATATAACTTATTCTGTATTTTCATCAATGTTCGTCATTATTTTTGGTATTTTGGTATAAAAGTATACTTCTGTACTTTTGGTAGTTTTTTCCTCCTGTCCAGGTGCGCCCCGGCTTTTGTTGCACAGGGCCTGCCTCCCTCCTGTTGGTCCGGACGGGTGTTGACAATTGTGCATTTGCACGGATGAACGCCGTGGCCCCCTAGCGGCATCCTAGGTGCCCCATGCCGTGTTCCGATGGTCGCCCTGTTTGGGTCCAAGCGCCTTGCATACTGTGCGTGCAGCGTGCGGCGCCAGCAAAGCACTGTGGGGGCTGTGGTTTCCGATCTGTGGCGTCCCTCGGGGCATGCGCGGGGGTGCCGATCTATCCGAGCGTGCGCTCGTGACGTCACACGCGGCGCGCGTTAGCTGCCTTTATAAGCCGACTCTACGATTGAACGGTCCCAGCTCGTGGACGGTTTACAGGCATTATCACGCTCCCCAGGTATGTTTGTTACATGACGCCCATAGTGCGTACAGTGGATGTTGTTAGGCTTCCTTTATTCCTGCTGCATAATTGACTTATCCATCTGCATATACAATGGCTGGTCCATAAATGTTGTTTAAATGAATGACCATGCAGGGAAGTCAATTTATCTTCCCTTTACTGCTATATATTGCTCACCTACTTTACTATATATACAAGCTTGGCGCTCATTAAAGCCCCCATAGAGACAGTCTCCATTATGGAGACTGACAAAACGGATCAGTACTTAGTACTTTTTACTTAAGGCAAATCTGTTTATTGCCTTCAGTTTTCTTTAACAATGATTTTTTTGCTCATTTTCACTTTCAGCTTTTTGCTGCATATATTTTGCCTCTCAAGGCTGGAAGTTGGACATCTTTGACAGGGGTCCACCTTATATGAAAGTGACACCTGTAAGTGGTTTTTCAAGGTATTGCCTTTTTTCCCCACTCCCCTTTTCCCCTCCCCCCTCTGGCTTTTTTGCCTCTATGCAGTATATTAAGATATTTTCCTTTTTTTTCCTTCCCATAGTCCATCAGTCGGCATAAGTTGAGGCAGTTTGTGGATGCACATTGTCCCCCCCTCTTGGTGTGACGTCAGTAGGGGTGGACGGCTTGGGCCTTTTGCTTGGGCGCAGTTCTGGACAGTAGGAGGTGATGTGTAAAATTACTTCATTTTACCCAGTGTATATCAAATTGTGGGTGGTTGTATATTTTGCTCTTGCACTATTTTGTATATGGTTCTTATCTTTATTTTTTCATTAGATCTGTACAACGCTCTGGTTTGTCATAGTCCCTGAAGAAGCCTTATCAGGCGAAACATGTTGGACGTATATACAGACTTATGACCGTTGCAACTGCTAAGATATACCACGCTGTACAACGATATGTAAATTGACTACTCTATTGCTTTATGCTATTTTTAACTATTCACCAAGTACCTTAGGTACCGTTTTATGCATATACTGAATAAACTTTATTATATTTTATTACTTTTGTATTTTTTTGCTAGATTCGTGCACCGCTATAATCCCCTATAATTACCTTTAAATCCATTCCCAGCTCCACTCCCTTCCCGCCCCCTCCCCTTTCCCTTCCCTTTGACTTTCCAAACCCCCCCCCCTCCAGCTTTTTTGTAAATAGACTATCCAGGGATGAGGTGCAAACCATACTTACCTACCCGAGAAAATTAAAAAAGTTTGTCTCCATTGCTGGTTAAAAAAAAAAAATATTCTAAATACTACATTTGCAGCCAGCGGTGCATTTCTTGCACAAATATAAAAAGTGCGTCTACATTGCTGGTTTAAAAAATATATATATATATATTCTAAATACTACATTTGTGGCCAGCGGTGCATTTCTTGCACAAAAATCAAAAGTGCGTCTACATTGCTGGTTTAAACAAAAAAAGAAATTCTAAATACTACATTTGCGGCCAGCGGTGCATTTCCTGCACAAAAATAAAAAGTGCGTCTACATTGCTGGTTTAAAAAAAAGAATAATAAATAGTGCTACATAGTACATTTGCCCTTGCTGTGCAATTCTTGCACAAAATTAAAAAGTGCGTCAACATTGCTGGTTTAAAAAAAAAAAATAATAGTGCTACATAGTACATTTGCACCTTGCTGTACATTTCTTGCACAAAATTAAAAAGTGCGTCTACATTGCCGGTTTAAAAAGTAATATAAATTTGTGCTAAATAGTACATTTGCGTCCAGAATGAGGAGAGCGTCAAATAAGGGACGTGGTTGTGGTCGTGGTGCTGCTCGTGTTGGTGAAGTTCCTGTTGCAAGGAGAGGACGTGGTCGATCTGTGTCAGCTACACACACAAGTGAAACGCCTTCTTTAGGTGCAAGTAGCCGACAGAACCTTCAACGTTATATGGTAGGCCCGAATGCCGCTCAATGATTGGTGAGGCCAGAACAAGTACAGGCGATAGTAGATTGGGTGGCTGACAATGCCTCCAGTTCCTACACATTGTCTCCCACCCGGTCCCTTGCTGAAAGCTCAGAGTTGGCACCTGAACCCCATGGCCATCTGTCTTTCACCTCAGCCCCTTGTAAATCAGCCAAGTCTGAGCCAAAAGTCATGCAGCAGTCTCTTATGCGTTTTGATGACTCTGCTGGTGTGCTTTCCGTGGGCCATCCACATAGCCCTGCCCCAGAAGTGGAAGACATTGAGTGCACCGATGCCCAACCACTTCTGTTTCAGGATGAGGACATGGAAACACCACCGCAGCACTTCTCTGATGATGACGAAACACAGGTGCCAACTGCTGCGGCTTTCTACAGTGTGCAGACTGACAAGGAGGGCAGTGGTGAAGAGTGGGTGGAAGATGATGAGGAGGATGATGAGGTCCTAGACCCCACATGGAATGAAGGTCATGCGAGTGATGTGTGCAGTTTGGAGGAAGAGGTGGTGGTCGCATAGAGGCACCAGCACAGCAAAAGAGGAAGCAGGTTGCAAAAGTGGAGCGACTGTCCCCTAGACAGTACGCCTACTACTACCCACCACACCCAGGGACCTAGCACTAGAGTTGAGCGAACCCGAACTGTAAAGTTCGGGTTCGGGGTTCTGGTATTTTTTTCCCTCTTGTTGAATAGCTGCAGGGCAGCCAATCAACAAGCGTTTCACTGGTTTGCCCTTAGAAGCCATCACAGCCATGCCTGTCTCTTATAC
>BLSH010392496.1:41775-53548 GCA_018402905.1 Glandirana rugosa
TAGGGATGACACTTCGTACCCCCACCATCGTAGTACGAAACTCCCACAAAAAGACGTGTACCCTCTCCCCCTCCCCCTCTCCCATGTGCAGAAAAACACCCTCAAAGCATGATGCTACCACCCCCATGCTTCACAGTAGGGATGGTGTTCTTGGGATGGTACTCATCATTCTTCTTCCTCCAAACGCGTTTAGTGGAATTATGACCCAAAAGTTCTATTTTGGTCTCATCTGACCACATGACTTTCTCCCATGACTCCTCTGGATCATCCAAATGGTCATTGGCAAACTTAAGGCGTGCCTGGACATGTGCTGGTTTAAGCAGGGGAACCTTCCGTGCCATGCATGATTTCAAACCATGACGTCTTAGTGTATTACCAACAGTAACCTTGGAAACGGTGGTCCCAGCTCTTTTCAGGTCATTGACCAGCTCCTCCCGTGTAGTTCTGGGCTGATTTCTCACCTTCCTTAGGATCATTGAGACCCCACGAGGTGAGATCTTGCATGGAGCCCCAGTCTGAGGGAGATTGGCAGTCATGTTTCGCTTCTTGCTCCAACAGTGGACCTTTTTTCACCAAGCTGCTTGGCAATTTCCCCGTAGCCCTTTCCAGCCTTGTGGAGGTGTACAATTTTGTCTCTAGTGTCTTTGGACAGCTCTTTGGTCTTGGCCATGTTAGTAGTTGGATTCTTACTGATTGTATGGGGTGAACAGGTGTCTTTATGCAGCTAATGACCTCAAACAGGTGCATCTAATTTAGGATAATAAATGAAGTGGAGGTGGACATTTTAAAGGCAGACTAACAGGTCTTTGAGGGTCCGAATTCTAGCTAATAGACAGGTGTTCAAATACTTATTTGCAGCTGTATCATACAAATAAATAGTTTAAAACTCATATATTGTGATTTCTGGATTTTTTTTTAGATTATGTCTCTCACAGTGGACATGCACCTACGATGACAATTTCAGACCCCTCCATGATTTCTAAGTGGGAGAACTTGCAAAATAGCAGGGTGTTCAAATACTTATTTTCCTCACTGTAAATAAAAGAATGACTCATCAGTGCCAGTTCACACTAGTGCAATGTGGGAACCCTGTGAATCCACTGGGGGTTCCCGCATCACACTTGACTCGCATGGCAGTTCACACTGCAATATGCAAACTGAGGGGAGTGTCAATGTAAAGTTAACAACACCCCCATTTCAGCTCGCATATCACAGTGCGAACTGACAGTTCGGACATGAATCGAATCACATAAGTGTGAACACTCATGCGATCTGATTCTGGTGCTGACACAAAAAAGGGTCCTGTGTGAGTTTAGCCCGACTGTGATGCAATTTCAGCCATACTATCTGTATGGCTGAAATCGCATAACACGGACATCATATGTGATTTGCACTGCAGTGCGGTGCGAATCACATCCGATATCGCACATCGCGCCAGTGTGGGCTGAGAACCAGTTCACACTGCAGAGTTGTCCGAGATCGCATGTGATTCGCATGTGATTCGCACCGCACTGTAGTGAAAATCACATGCGATCACAGTCGGACCAAACTCACATAGGACCTCTTTTTGGTTCCGCATCAGAATTGGATCGCATGGGTGTTTACACCCATGCAATCCAATTCCTGTCTGGGTTTGTGAACTACCTTTGAGTCCGGTGCAATGCAGGAACCCTGTGAATCCACTGCAGGTTCCCGCATTGCACCGGACTCACAGGCAGTTCACACTGCCATAAGCAAACTGCTGGGAGTGTCAATAGAAAGCTAATGACACCCCCAAATCAGTTTGCAGATCGCACTGCAAACTGAAAATTCGGACAGGAATCTGATCGCATGGGTGTGAACACCCATGTGATAAGATTCTGCTGCATAACAAAAAAGGGTCCTGTGCGAGTTTGGTATGGATGCGATGTGAATTCACCATTACTATCTGTATGGTTGAATTTGCATAGCACAGTGATCGCATTTGATTTGCACTGCGGTGCAAATCACATCCGATCTTGGACACCGCAGCAGTGTGAACCGGCCCTAAGATAATCCACTTCCCCAAAACTAATTAAAAAGTAAGACGTTACAAAAGAGAAAACAACAAGCAATATCAATTTCCTTTTATTTTGCTAGCAGAAACAAGTATGTACATATTTACTGCCATTAAAGTATTCTACAGTATATATGGTGCTACATTTAGCAAAACAGTTAGCAATTGGGTTGTAAGGGCCCTGCTCATAGGAGCTTACAATCTAAAATTGGACTGAACCTTACAGTGAACGCAGCTTTACTTTCACAATCAACAACGCCTACATCACATTTTTAGCTGCAAAATTATAGAAAGATACTTAACAGTCATTCTAACAAAGCATTATAACATAATATTTAAAAAGACACATGTTCAAACAATAACACCTACCACCCCCCACATTCTACATACATTGGGGAGTATTTTATCCTAGAAGAATGCATGGTAAGACAAACAATACACACCCCAATTTGACAGCATGGTCAAATCAAGCCACTTTTGATGGTCAAAATGCAAAATAATTTCAGAAAACAAAGAGCTTTAGTGAGTCATTTGTCATTATGCACAATATCATTCCTTAACCCACAAAAACCACAGCAAAACACCTGGCCTCTTGTCAGGCCAAACCAACCCCCCTACTGAAGTCTTTTATATAAGATAGCACACTGACACACGCCCAAGAAGTACACGCCCACCAGTATCTTTTAATCTGTTCAAATTTATTTCACCTGACGAACTGCAATGCCTAATACTATTTGCTGTGTTAACCCTTGGCTATGCGCATCAGATCAGTATATCTCCAGGACAAAAATTCTAAGTCAGTGGTTCTCAACCCTATTCTCAAGTACCGCCAACAGGTCATGTTTTCAGGTTTTCCATTATTTTGCACAGGTGATTTGATCAGTTTCACTGCCTTAGTAATTACCACAGTCGTTTCATCTGAGGGAAATCCTGAAAACATGACCTGTAGGGATGCCTTGAGAGCTGGAGTTGAGAAACACTGATCCAAGCAACAGTTTTCTAACCAGATGTACCTGTGCAGTGTAAACCCTACAATTTGAAATGTCCAAGTCCCTGGGTGCAATGAGCTTCCAATTTAAAGTCCAAAAATAACTTACTTACATTACAAACTATTTGGACAAGAGACAAACAAAATGCCAGCCTGTCTTTGGATTGTGGTGAGAAACACACACAGGGGGGTCATATGAACTTCAACACAGGCATTAGTATGTCGGGGATGTGAACCAGCGACCACTGGGGTGCTAGGTGGATTTGCTAGCCACTTAGCTAGTGAGCAGTGAGCACATATCTTGTCCATCTCTGTGGTGTGAACCAGCCCTAAGTCCATAGCCATGCTCAGTGTCACAAGTAATATTCAATATATTGTCCTAAGTATTGGGACACTTACCTTTACACACACATAAACTATAATGGCAGCCCAGGGTTTAGTATAGAGTTGGGCCCCCTTTGCAGCTTCAACTCTTCTGGGAAGGCTGTCCACAAAGTTTAATAGTGTGTCTATGGGATTGTTTGACCATTCTTTCAGAAGCCCATTTGTGAGGTCAGGCACTGATGTTGGACAAGAAGGTCTAGCTTGCAGTCTCCACTCGAATTCATCCCAAACATGTTTTGTTGTGTTGAGTTCAGGACTCTGTGCAGGCCAGTCAAGTTCCTTCAGGTCCTATCGGTGGCAGTTCTGTGGCTCACAAGGTAACAGAGCTGCCTAACAAAACTTAGTTCCCGGGTTCTAATCCTGAGCACACCACTTCATGTAGAGATGTTGTTTGTTCTCACAATATTGGTAAACTTAACTCGTGGCTCAGGGCATTACATCAATTATGTCTAAATGTAGTATTTGTGTGTAGGAGGGCTCCACCACCATTGCAAATCTTGCCAGATAGGCAAAAGTATTGGGACACCTGCCTTTACACACACATGAACTTTAATGGCAGCCCAGTCTTAGGCCATAGGGTTCAAATTTGATTTGGCCCACCCTTTGCAGCTATAACAGCTTCAACTCTTCTGGGAAGGCTGTCCACAAGGTTTAGGAGTGTGTCTATGGGAATGTTTGGCCATTCTTCCAGAAGTGCATTTGTGAGGTCAGGCACTGATGTTGGCTGAGAAGGCCTGGCTCGTTGTCTCTGCTCTAATTCAGCCAAAAGGTGTTCTATCTGGTTGAGGTCAGGACTCTGTGCAGGCCAGTCAAGTTCCTCCACCTCAACCTCCCTCCCCTGTCTTTATGGACTTTGCTTTGTGCACTGGTGCACAGTCATGTTGCAACAGGTAGGGGCCATCCCCAAACTGTTCTCATAAAGTTGGGTGCATTAAATTGCCCAAAATGTCTTGCTGATGCCTTAAGAGTTCCCTTCACTGGTACTAAGGGGTCAAGCCCAACCCCACATCACAACCCCCTCCACCAAATGATTTGGACCAGTGCACAAAGCAAGGTCCATAAAGGGAAATCCGTTCACCTAAACTGCCAGCAAGTTGTCTTACAGCTCCAATTGGACTTTTTTCTGCAATTCAATTGAATCATCTCCATACACCTGTTTAGAGGCTATCAGTATAAGGTTCCTTACTGTACATAGAATATCCATACTTATATTCATGCATTGGCCATTCTGTCATAAAGTGATTATACAGCTTCCAATTGGTCTGTGCTATTTATTTTGACTTTTTTCCAGATACACTGTCAGTAGGTGGTTATACCGCTCCTATTGAGTTCTTTGTCATGCATTTTTTAATTTTATGTACCTTGTCTGGGACCACCACTATTTGGCCCTGTATAGCCACTTTATATCCTCATCCCTGCCGGTTATCCCTCTCAACATGTTCTGTGCTCTGCTCCTTACATGACAGTGTGTTCATAGCCCACTTGCTACTACAAGTGAGATTGTGCTGGTCACCTGTATTTAAAGCTCGTGGCAATGTTGTCACAATGTGTTTTTATAGTGATATTGGTCTGTTGGTTTTGTTACCTTTATAAATTTCATTAACAAAGTACCAATAAATGTTCACAAGCAGCAGTGTGTTCCCTAGTGAGGCTTTTCTTATTGTGGTTTGGTCTCTCTTAACACATCTCCCTTCCCCCTTCTTTTCCCCTTATTTTTGAGTGACTTATCTGCCTTTTCAGTACCCCATACTTTGACCTTGGGATGAGTCAGCATTAACACATAAGATTTTGAGAAGTTGGCTCGTTCACCTCCTATTTTTAGAATCACCAAGGTCCATAAAGACATGGATGAGGGAGGTTGGGGTGGAGGAACTTGACTGGCCTGCACAGAGTCCTGACCTCAACCAGATATAACCCATTTTGGCTGAATAAGAGCAGAGACTGCAAGCCAGGCCTTCTCATCCAACATCAGTGCTTGACCTCACAAATGCACTTCTGGAAGAATGGCCAAATATTCCCATAGACACACTTCTAAACCTTATGGACAGCCTTCCCAGAAGAGTTGAAGCTGTTATAACTGCAAAGGGTGGGCCAAATCAAAATATTGAACCCTATGGACAAAGACTGGGATGCCATTAAAGTTCATGTGCTACATCTAGACATAATTGATGTAAGGCTCTGAGTGAGCCATGAGTTATGTACACCAATATAGAGAGAACAAACAATGTCTCTACATGATGTGGTGTGTTTGGGATTTAAACCCTGGAACTAAATTCTGTTAGGCAACTGTGTTACCTTCTGAGCCACAGAGCTGATACAGATAGAACCTTCCTACACATATATACTGCATTTCTTTGAACATATAGGTGATGGATAGGGATGAGCTCCCAGTTCGAGTCAAACTCCCATTCGACTCGAACATCGGGTTAACCGGCGGCGGAATGCTGCCCGCTGATTGGCCAAAGCATGCACATGACCTGCATGCTTTGGCCAATCAGCGGGCGGCCTGCTGTGAGAGCTTTGATTGGTGCATGGTGCCTTTAGCCAATCACTGCACAGCAGCCTCAATCCACGCCCCACACTATATAAAGCCGCTTGTACAGCGGTTCTATGTAGTGTGTTGGTAGTGGTGGTTGGCGTTAGAAGAGAGAGCTTAGGTTCCTGATTACAGGCAGTTTAGCTACCTAGCTTTCTAAAGTGTTAAAAAAAAGAAAAAAAAAAAAGATAGATAGCTAACTAGATAGATAGATAGATAGATAGATAGGGAGAAATCTACCATATATATTTTAGGGAAAATTTTTTTCATACTTACCGTAATTTTCCTTTCCTGGATCCTCCTCATGTTAGCCTACTATGGGTCAGCTCCGCCCCCTCTGACCCCTCCAGGACAACCTCTTTCCCAGCCTATAAGAGGCGGCTGTCTGTCCATATGCAGTGTTCAGTTTACCCACCTCGCGACAGACTTTGGGTTCCTTGGCTGACATGAGGAGGATCCAGGAAAGGAAAATTACGGTAAGTATGAAAAACAATTTTCCCTATTCCTGGACCTCCTCATGTCAGCCTACTATGGGACGTAATTAAGCAATCAATCACATAAGGGGAGGGAAAGACACAAATAGCCAGAATCGTAAACAGATATCAATTATTTTCATGGCCGACAGCAGCCGACAGAGCAGTAGACCCAAAAGCTTTCGATGCCGTCAGAGTTACAGTCACACTGAAGTGCTGAATGAAAGCATTAGTTGCACTCCAGCTAGCTGCCCTGCACACTGCTTCTGCTGACACCTTAGCGTATGATGCACAGGAATCTGCCCTGCCTCTCATAGAATGCGCTTTCACCTTCAATGGCTGAAGGATATCCCGACTCTTTATATGCCATCTGAATAGTCTTTACGATCTATGAAGACACCATTCTAGGTGGCATAGCCATGCCTTTTCTGGAGACCCCAGGAAAGATGAAGAGCTGATCTTGTTTCCAGAAATCCTTAGTTCCCTCTAGGTATATTGATAAGGCCTGCACTAGATCCAGCCTAGTCCATTCGTCTTTCGAGTTAGTATCCGGGAAAGCCGATAAGACTGATTCTCAATTCATATGCAAAGCTGATGCTACTTTTGGAAGAAAGCTTGGGACCGGTCTGAGTACTATTTCATCTTGGAGTATTTCGGCAATACGTCTCCCTGGCTGAGAAAGCACACAGTTCAGACACCCATCTGGCTGATGTAATTGTCATCACAATATTGCACTGAGAAAAAGAGCATGATGACACCGGACCAATAGGAGGTGTTCATAAGGCTTTCAGAACTAAAGGCAGGTCCATCTTCAGAAAAACATTTATTGGAGACCTGATCTTCGTTGCTGCCTTTAAGGAGCACATCACTAGAGGATCCAAGGCCCATCTTTGTTGAACATAGCTGACAGGGCAGACTTGAACCTTTTAAGGAGCTATACGCTAAACCCTTGCCCAGATCTTCCTGGAGAAATTCCAATATGTTAGAGACTGAGGGTGACCTCAGATCCCAGCTCTTCCCTGCAGAGAAGTGACAACAGGCTTTATATATCCTATAATAAAGAATTATTGGTAGTCTTCTCTCGACTAAATGCTCTATAGATCTCCTCCCAACCTCCACGCCATCAACTTCAGTTTCCCAGGCTTCGGGTTAAACTGCTTGTTCTGCAGCAGAAAATCTTTGTGAGAAGGCAGAGGAATTGGGGTGACACATCTTCATTTGCTATGTTAGTAAACACCATGGTCTTCTGGGCCAGAAGGGCCACACCGCTATTGCTGTTATCTGCTCCTGTTCTTCATTATAACTCTGAGGATTAGCAAGAGCAGAGGAACCACAGACTAAGGGAAAGTCCCATGGAATGGATAGAGCATCCTAGTCTAGAGTCTGCGAGTGCCACCTTTGGGAGAAGTAACACATAATCTGAGACTTCTCCTCCAATGTCACCTAATCTATGATTGAGGCCCCCAGACCCTGAAGATTTTGAACAGGTATCTGGGATCCAAGCCCCGTTCGTTCAAATCCAAGGATCTCTGACTAAGTTGATCCACCAGCTTGTTTTGTGGACCCAGAAGGTATGCTGCTGCTTAGGGAACAATCTGGCATGCTACTCTGAGAAGTGGAAGGCTCCTGATGCCCCCTTGCTGGGCCACGTAGGCTACCATGGTTTGTTGTTGGAAAAGACTTTGACTGCCCCCTTTGCAACATTGATTGGAAGGCTACTAGAGCATGCTGAACGGCCTCTAATTCTAACAGGTTTAACTGCTGAGATAGAAATGCGTCTCATTTGCCCTGTACTTGTTGGCCTTAGGAATGAGCTCCCTGGTCTACTAGGCTGGCATCTGTAGTCCGCACTACTGGAACTGGAGGTTCGAGAGGCACCCCGCGGTATAGATTCTGAGATATCTTCCACCATACCAAAGACCGTTTTATTGCTACTGAATGGTAGATCTTCCGGGCTGAGTGGCGATCCCATTGATGGAGAAGAAAATTGTATTGAAAACTCCCCTTCCGTAATCTGGCCCAAGGTACTACCTGGATTGTGGATGACAACAGGCCCAGGTACTGCATACACTTCTTGGCCATCAGGAATTGCCTGGTCATTACTGTTTCCGACTTGGTCTGAACTTCCACAAACTTCCTAAGAGGCAACAATACACGAACTTGGGTAGTGTCGAATTGCATTCCTAGATACTCTAGGACTTGAGCCGGCTGCAACAGACTCTTTGCGACGGTTGATTAACAAACCGAACCGCCTGATCATGCTGCCGGTTATCAGCCCGTGCTATTGAAGGAGGGACTTTGACGCGGCCCGAGGGAGAATGTCGTCCAGATAATGAAAAATTTGAATGCCTCTGATCCTTCAGATAGCGACGACCACTGCCAAAACTTCTGAAAATGTTCTTGGAACTGTGCCCAGCCCAAATGGCAGACAACGAAACTGGCAATGGAAGCGATGGTGTGATGCACATATGGGCACATGTAGATAAGCATCTGCTAGGCCTATTGACCCTAGCAAATCTCCCTTCTTCACTATGGACAATGATGGTTTGTAAGGACTCATGAAGGTATTTGGGGCTTCTATGTCCAGGACCGGCCTGAATCCTCCTGAGGATTTTGTTACCAAGAACAGAAAAGAATAGAATCCTTCTCCCCTCTCGTGCTTCAGAAATGGCAAAATTGCTTGAGATGCCACTAAATTCTTTGCATACATTAAAAAAAACAATGCCCTTTCCTCTGGACAAGTAGGGATTCGGGTCTCCACAGAATGAGACTAGGGAAGTCTTTACATGAATGATGTCCAAGACCCAGGTATCTTAAACTTCTTCCGCCCAGACCTCTCCAAAGTAAGACAGTCTGCTCCCACTTGGGAAGTCTGGACGGGGAACCCTTTAGAAGAGCTTGTCTGAAGCTTTTGCTGGCTGGTTCGCCTTGGCTTTGGTTGCTTTGGGAAAGGCTGGACTCTGCCCCTTCCACTGTCCAAAGAACGGTCGCCCCGGCTGGTACGCGGAAGCTTCCCCGAAACCTTTTTTAGATCTCTCAGAAGGGACGAACGGCTGAGGGGAATCTTTTCCTTCTCTGCGGAATAAGCCCGGAGTTTCCTCCAGACACTTGTTGCATCTCTGACTCCAGGGTCTTGCCAAAAAATTCTCCATCAAAAGGAACTGAACAAAGGCTATGCTTGGAAGCATTAACCGCTGACCAATGCTTCAGCCATAGGGCTCTGTGTGCCGTCATAGACTGAGCCATCAATTTCAGTATTATCCTGACCTGGTCCACGGGCACTTGTGCTAGAAAATACACCCTGATCCTAATGGACTGTAAAGGGGGGAACCCTCTTGCCCTATCATTTAACCCAAAGAACCGGCCTCCAACACTGTTATGCACACCTTTAATGCTGCCGCCACTTAGGTAAGTGCTATAGCCGGCCTGCAGGCTGCTCCTGCTACCATGTACATTCTTTTGAGATCTGTGTCTATCCTACGATCCATCGGATCTAGAAGGATACTGAGTCATCTAGAGGCAAGGAAATGTGCCCAGCTTGTCTCTGAAATGAGGCATCCGCCTTAGGTGTGACCTCCCAAAGCTTAGTATCCCTAGAGCAAAAAGGGTACAAGCTTGAGACCCTGTTGGACGTTCAATTTCTTATCGGGCCTTGCCCATTCATCTTCCATTATTTCCTGTATTAAAAATAATGGGAAGGACAGGAGTGACCTTTTCAATTCCGGATAATATTCTCGCTGCATAAAATACTAAGCGCTTTTGAAGAGCTTTTTAGGCGCTTTTGAAAAGCTTTCCATTGATTTCAATTGAGAGATGTGTATTTTCACCATCCGGCCAGCGCACTTCTCCAGAGTGAGAGCATTCATTGATTTTAAAAGAAATAGGATCTCATGAGCTTTTCAGGTGCCTGTAGCATGAAAAGCGCATGAAAAGCACCTCAGAGAGAAAGGGGACTTAGGCCCGACTTACACCCATGCATCTCCAGCGTCCCTAAAACGTGTTCCATGGGAAACAACACCAAATAGACTGTAGTGCAAGTCCGCAAAACGGACCAAAAATGCACAGGTGCGAATCAGGCCCAAAGAAGGAATCAAGGAAAAATCCAATGCATGAGTGTCTGGTTACAGATCTGACTCAGAATCCTCTGAATGTTAATCTGAACTGTAGCGATATGTCGCATCTGGCTCCGGATGAGTGCTTCAAACAAGTGAAGTATACACACCTCCCCGGTAGGAAGTTTGCCCCACATTCCCAGCAGTCCTTCTCCTCTTCCCGGGCCGAGGCCCTACCAGAAGATGAAGAGGATCTGCGCCTTTGCTTATGCACATGCTAGCACTTAGTGGTCGCTTTCTGGTGTTGCAACAGCAATTGGCCTGGGCTCAAGGCACTGCAATGAGGCACCGGTGAGGGTGATCTGGAGTGACGTTGCACAGGGATTTTATCCCGCCGCCGACCACTCCTCTGACCCGACTTATCACGCTTTAAGCGCTCCTTTATTTGCGGGTGATGCGGCTCTTTAGTACTTCCTTGCGGGCGTTTATCCTGCATCTGGGTCTTCTCTCAGTGTAGAGAAGAATGCACTCTTTTAAAAACAAAAAAAACCAGCTAAAACACGCAAAATTTTTTTTAAAAATAACAAACCTTTCCATGCTTTCTTCAGTGCTATAGAGGCAGGCAGGAGGACCCAGGATACCTGGAAACACACAGACACCCAGAGATCTATCCAGCAACTCAAGGCAGCAGCCATGTTGAGATCCTATATCACTCAGCACAGAGGCAGTGATTATGAGACAAGCTGGGGTCACAGGTGTTGTAATCACCGCAGGGAAGCAGGAACCCAAGCATGGGAGAGGGCGTTCCTATCATACCAGGAAGTGGCCACTCTCAGCAAGCTCCTGAGAATTCCTGTGGAACTACAAGCCTCAGCCTGCCTGCTATTTCATCAATTCACCACACAGCCTAAACCAGCAGTATTTAACCACTCTCTAGAGGCCGGTGTACACATGCAGTAATTTATACTGCTAACTGAGACCCAGCACCAAGGGTACCATCACAAATGGAGATTTACAGCCCAGACAGCGGGTCTTCTGAACTCAGGAGAGCGCATGAACCTGAGCAGGATCGCATGGACATTACAAGGTTTCACAGTAAGTCTCCTACCATGCTTCTTCTTGCGTGTGTGTATGAATATATCTATTTTTCTTAAGAGGCATCCGGAGCAAGGATGAAAATAGAACACTGCATATGGGCAGACAGCCGCCTCTTATAGGCTGGGAAAGAGGTTGTCCTGGAGGGGTCAGAGGGGGCGGAGCTGACCCATAGTAGGCTGACATGAGGAGGTCCAGGAAATATATATA
>BLSH010392496.1:54569-71625 GCA_018402905.1 Glandirana rugosa
CCGACATTTGTTATCAGGTTTTGTCACAGGAAATTTCACGTTCACTTCTTTACATTTGATAGGACGAGGCGTCCCTACCATTTGCAGGTTCGGTCGTTCACTTGCACTTTAAAGGACACTGTTTTGGACTATTGTTTACAGCCAGCAGGAGTGTCTGGCTCTATCACCTGCACTTTTATGTGATTTATTGATGCACATTGTTTTTGGATTTTATATTATACGGATGCACTTTATTGATTATATGCTTATTTATTATTTTTTTGATTATATATTACATGTGATTTATTATTTTGCACCAGGTGGCATTATATGCAGGTGTGAGGAGCTTATTGTAATATATTATTGCGCTTCACTCATTTATATATACTTATCTCCTTGTAAGTGTGGGGTCACTGTCTATAGTGATAGCAGCATTTTTTCATATGATTAGAAACATTTAATGGTATCAGCACAGGTGGCGCGGTATTAATAATTCATTATATATATATATATATATATATATATATATATATATATATATATATATATAGATCTAGTGTATATCCTCTTGCTTACTGGACACTTAAACCCCCCCTCCTGCCCAGACCAATTTTTGGCTTTCAGCGCTGTCACATTTTGAATGACAATTGCGCGGTCGTGAAACGTTGTACCCAAACAATATTTTTATCATTTTTTTCCCACAAATAGAGCTTTCTTTTGGTGGTATTTGTTCACCTCTGCGGTTTTTATTTATTGCGCTAGAAACAAACAAAGAGTGACGGTTTTGAAAAAAGAACAATATTTTTTACTTTTTGCTATAATACAAATTTAAAAAAAAAAAAAAGTATTCATCGGTTTAGGCCAATTTATATTCTTCTACATATTTTTAGTAACAAAAAAAAATCGCAATTGGCGTATATTGATTGGTTTGCACAAAAGTTATTGCGTCTACAAATTCTGGGAATTGATTTATGGTATTTTTATTATTTATTTATTTTTTACTAGTAATGGCGGCGATCTGCGATTTTTATCGGGACTGCAATATTGGGGCGGACATGTCGGACATTTTTGACACTTTTTTGGGACCAATGACATTTATACAGCGATCAGAAATTTAAATAGCCACTGATTACTGTATAAATGTCATTGGTAGTGAAGGGGTTAACATTAAGGGGGCAGTGAAGGGGTTAACTGTGTTCCCTGCATGTGTTCTAACTGTGGGGGGGGTGGGTCTGGCCGGGACATAACAGATCTAACTGATCCCAGTGACGGGAATCAGTAGATGTCCCCTGTCACAGAACGGAGAACCACCGTGTTTACATCGGTGGTTCCCCGTTCTGCAGCTCTGACAAGCGATCGTGGGTCTTGGGCAGACATCGAGTCCGCCCAACCCGCGGGCATGCCCATGGAGCGTGCAGCGGCCGTGCGTGCTGCTGCTGTTTGGGGTGTACGTACGGTATATAGTACACTTGACCTGGTATATTAAAATATATACAGTCTAGTGTATACAGATATGCACACAGCATATTGAGTGTACACTATACATTGGTGCATTCGGGGGTGTATGGTATATAGCACACTACTTGATGTGGTGTCTTCAAATATATACAGTCTAGTGTATCCACATATACACACAGCATATTGAGTGTACACTCTATATCAGTGCATTCGGGGGTGTACGGTATATAGCACACTACTTGACGTGGTGTCTTCAAATATATACAGTCTAGGGCAGGGGTAGGCAACCTTAGAGAGGTGGAGATCTACTTGGACAACATGGGAGAAATCAAAGATCACCAGGCACAGTAACCTGTTGTTAATGAGATAATTAGACTTCTATGATATTCTGGGAGCTAAAGCTGTCAGTACACTGCGCTGGACCCGCAGCACATCCAGTGTGAAAGCTGCCTAATGGTTATTAGCCCTGTTATAGGTGCTATTTTGCCCATATAGCTGCTATTATGCATCTATATGGGCACAACAGCACCTATATAGGCACAACAGCATAAAGAAGTCATTGTGCCCACATAGATGCTGTTGTGCCCATATAGCTGTATAATAGCAGCTATATGGGCACAACAGCATAAAGAAGTTATTCTGCCCATATAGATGCTGTTGTGCCCATATAGCTGCTATTATGCATCTATATGGGCCCAATAGCAGCTATATGGGCACAACAGCATCTATATGGGCACAATAACTTCTTTATGCTGTTGTGCCCACATAGCTGCTATTGTGCCCATATATGTGCATAATAGCAACTACATGGCACAGCAACATCTATATGGGCAGAATAACTTATGTATGCTGTTGTGCCCATATAGATTCTGTTGTGTCCCATATAGCTGCTATTGTGCCCATAATAGCAGCTATATGGGCACAACCGCATAAAGAAGTTATTCTGCCCACATAGATGCTGCTGTGCCCATATAGCTGCTATTATTATGTAACTATATGGTCAAAATAGCAGCTATATGGGCACAACAGCAACTATATGGGCAGAATAACTTCTTTATGCTGTTGTGCCCATATAGCTGCTATTATGCCCATATTGCTGCTATTGTGCCCATATAGATGCATAATAGCAGCTATATGGGCACAACGGCATCTATATGGACAGATTAACTTCTTTATGCTGTTGTGCCCATATAGCTGCTATTATGCCCATATTGCTGCTATTGTGCCCATATAGATGGATAATAGTAGCTATATGGGCGCAACAGCATAAAGAAGTTATTCTGCCCATATTGCTGCTATTATACATCTATATGGGCACAATAGCAGCTATAAGGGCAGAATAGCATACAGATGCTCTGGTGTCCATAGCTATAACTTAATTGTGGCCATGTCTTCTATAGTGCCTGCATAGTGACACTAACCTGCATGGATCCCGTGGGCCGCGGGTACCAGACTCGGCCGGCGGAGTGATATGCACTGCATTCTTGAAATTCCTGCCGGAACTTTAGCAGAGGCATCGGCTTATGCGGCGGCTGATGCCTCCGTGGAGCTCCTGACTGCGGCACTGTTACCTCTATTTTTTCTGCAGCTCCCTCCGCGGCTGGGAGCATTATGCCTGGAAGTAGTTCCCCTCCCCAGGGCAGGATGTGTCAGCAGGTCGGCAAGCCCAGGCGATCTACCAGTCACCTAGCCATGATCAACTGGTAGATCGCGGTCCACGGGTTGCCGACCTGGGGTCTAGGGTATCCAGATATACACGCAGTGTATTGAGTGTACACTATATATCAGTGCATTTGGGGGTGTACAGTATATAGCACACTATTTGACGTGGTGTCTTCAAATATATACAGTCTAGTGTATCCAGATATACACGCAGCATATTGAGTGTACACTATATATCAGTGCATTTGGGGGGTGTACGGTATATATCGTACAGTGTAGTGCGGTGTTAAAATAAAATACCCATCATGTCAGGAAGGTCACAAAGCAGAGGCAGACGCTCCCAGGCCACTAAAAGAGAGCAAGCAGCCTCTGTGTCTTCAGTGAAAAGTGGTGGTGGCGGCCGTGGTGCATCCTCTGTAGGCGGGTCACGCTTGTCCTTTTTTTCTGCTGTTGGACGTGCTATTAGGCCACAACATGCAGAAGAGTTGGTGGAGTGGATAACAAAGCTGTCCTCATCCTTCTCATCCTCAGTCACCCAGGCTCATACAAGTTTGCCTTCTAACGCATCTGGCAAAGTGACCTATTCCCCGAATCGTTGTCGACAGTTACACCTTCTGTAGCCCCACCATCATGCACGGAGGAGTCACCTGAGTTGTTCGACCATAGTGTCGGTTACATGCTCATAGAGGATGGGCAGCAGTTTGAAGGCTCCGATGTTGGTTCCCAGGTTGAGGAAGGGAGTAGCGTGAGCCTAGAGACAGGGGGTGCTACGAAAGGATAAGAAACTAGCAGTCATGTTCCCCCAGCTGCAGCATACTGCCAAGTTTGCTCCAGTGACGAGGAGGGAGGGGATGATGAGGACACGGATGGTGTCTGAGAGAAGAGAGGAGGAAAGTGATGAGGAGGAGGCCCAACTCCAACAAGGCAGGATGTCCTCCAGGGGCCAGCTTAAGGGCAGCCACCCAATTGCATCAGACCACAGAGCTCCACAGGTGCAGGGCGCTGCTTTCTCCCCACCGACTTTCAAAATTTCTTTTGGTGTGGGCATTTGTAAGCACACGTGCAGTCTATGTCTGAAGTGGGTCAAGCACGGCCAGAACAGACATATGGCAACCAGCCATGCAGTCCGTTGCCAAGAGCACCTGAAGAACCCACACCAGAAAACAAGGCGGACTTCTCCTCGCTCCTCATCTGGGATCTCAACCCCTACTATACCTGCAGTCCTCATCAAAAACCTGCACTGAGAGGAATGAAGGCGTAGCAATGCATGCCACAACTAGTACTTGCAGCCAAGTACTAGCCTTGCAGTTTATAACCTGCTCGACGGAATTTGTCATTTACATTCTGCGGTGCCCCTGTAATCTTCTTTATGTAGGTCGCACAACATGTGCCTTACGAACTAGAATAGGAGAACACCGCAGATTCATCCAGAAGGGACGGGATGAACATAGTGTCTCACATTACTTTTTACAGGTGCACAATAAAGATATTAGATGTTTGGAGGTGTTTGCCATTGAGGCCACTCCGAAAGGGACATTCACAGAGAACGAGAGGTACTCCCTCTTATGCAAGAGGGAGACCTTTTGGATCTACTTGTTGGGGTCCCTCTCGCCGAATGGCCTCAATGAGGACCTTGACATACATAAGATCGTATGAATCACTTGTTGTCATCCTGCCTTTTTTAGGGGGTGAGACATGCGCGTGTAGATACTGCACATGCATGCTTTGACAAGCATCAATCTGAGGGATGGTACATGGTATATATATTTACCACTTACTTCCAGATTTTTTTCATTTTTTTCAGTTTTGGGTATCACCCTGGTATTTTTAATTTTTATTTCCATATTCCATTTTGATCTCTACTAATGTGGAATGTACGTTTTGACACATCATGCAATTCCAGTCAGTGGTTTTCTACATTTCTCCATCCATTTTTTTATATATTTCAGGTTGGGTCTAGCACAACCATTCTTTCTCCCTTCCTTTTTTCCATCCCCACTTTTTATGTATTTTTTATGCAATTTATCTATTTATTACCAGTGTTGTTTAACACCTTCATCAGTGTGGTATTGCATCTTACAGCTGGTATTTATATGTTTCAAGGGTTAACCATTATCCCAGGCTCAATTCACATTGACAGCCCCTCCCCTTTAACTTACATATATACCAGCGGCTGCCGTTTATTCTGTGACTTTGACAAAGAGCAGTAGCTCCAAACATGTAAGTCACAGCTAGCCCTGGCCTTCACATACACCATCAGCCAACTCTGTACCAACTTCCACCACCAGGAGTCTCCCGCCTACTTTGGGTCTGTTGCTGCACCGGAGTTTGAGGTCACTCAGTGTGCCGGACTCTTTGGACACAGCTCCTTCTTCCCTGCACGCCTGCCCCATCAGGTGCGGCTACATCTCCCAGTGCACGGGTCTCATAGCCGACTCAGCAACAATGATGGATCCTGACCACAACACATCACCCCACCAGTGACAGCATACATCTACAGGTCAGTACGTTCCTGTTGCTGGGACCCGCTCTCAGCACGCACCCCTCCAGGCACCAGCTTTTTGGGAACATTGAGATACGCTCGCAGTGTGCACCGCTCTGCAAGGTTGATACCATCTGTTCCTTGTCTAGCTCATCCAGCATCCCACTCACTTCTCATCACACGCCATTCCGGATGGCCCCTACCTTTGGGCTTCATTCTCTCTTTCCCAGACATGGCTACCCACCCTAGACATAGACTTCCCCTCCTGTAAATTTCCAGTTCCCAATTCCTCTACACGGGACCTCCCACAGGTATCTTAGTCTGGGACCCTAGAGCAGTGGGATTTTGGTTCATCCAGTACCTGGCTGACTATTTATCTTATGGTGTCATTTATCATTGCTGATCGCCACTATTTTATCATATGGATGGATTCAAATTTTTATATACTCCTTCGTTGTTTGCACAACATAAGGTTTTAATAAACACGTACAATTTTTTACAAACAAATGACTTTGAAGGTTTCATTGAGCGCTGTCTCTAGTCTGTACCATTGTATTCACCATTCCAGTGATCGCCAGCAGCTCTGTTCTCCTTCAAATATTTATACATGAGGTTATTGATTTTTTCCAGCTATAAAAGTGGCTCTTGTTGTAGGGCTTTAAGGACATTTTGAGAGTAGTTACTTTCAACAGTGGAGACTAGCACCAGCACTCTGTCTTCGGGGTTGAAAATCTGGGTTTTGGCACTGCGATTAAAAACCCTTCTCTGGGCCTCCTGGGCTCGCTCCATATGTTCTCACACCAGGGGCAGGACTACTGCGTTTCAATCCTGCATCAAGGAGATATGCTCAATGACATTCCTATATGGGATGGCCTCTCCTTCCCACGTCTCTTTTGCAACATTTAGCAGCCCCCTGGGATGTCTACCATACAAGAGTTTACAGGGGGAATACCCCGTAGACACTTGCGGAACCTCTTGTATGGCAAACATGAGGTACGGCAGCAACATATCCCAATCTCTCCCATCTTTCTCCACTACCTTTTTTCAACATGTTTTTGAGCGTTTTATTAAACCTCTCCACAAGTCCATCTATTTGGGGGTGGTAGACCGAAGTACGGAGATGGGAGATTTTATACAACCCGCACAATTCCTTAGTTACACGGGACATAAACGGGGTGCCCTGATCCGTTAAAACCTCTTTAGGGATCCCCACCCAGCTAAACACTTGGACCAACTCCCTGGCGATAATTTTAGAGGAGGTGTTCCACAAGGGTATGGCTTCCGGTTGGATAGCGGGCCGCGTAATCCAGCATTACCAGGATGTGCTGGCGTCCCCGTGCAGACTTTACTATGGGTCCCACGAGATCCATGACAATGCTTTCGAAGGGCACTGCAATTATATGCAGTGGAACAAGTGGACTACGAAAATGGGATGAGGGCGCAGAGAGTTGACACTCAGGGCAGGATTCACAATACTCTCTGATATCTGCATGCAACCCGGGCCAGAAGAATCTCTGGGTTATTCTCTCTCTGGTCTTATCCATACCCAGATGTCCCCCCATTACATGTCCATGGGCTAGATCTAGCACCATCCTGCGAAAGGGTTTAGGAACCACTAGCTGTTCCACCTCATCCTCCCCTTGTTTCACCACCTGATATAACAAATTATTTTTAAGAGCCATGTAGGGAAAAGACACCCCCCAATTAGGGTCCACAGGTTCCCCATCCATCACCTTCATGTTTTCTCTGGCTCTAAGTAGAGTATCATCCCATAGGGTCTCCTCCTTCCTCGGTCCTGTTACCAGTTTTCCCTTCCATTTGGCAAAAAGGGTCGGGCGAGAGTTCCCATGCTTCTGCAGCAGGGGGAGCTCTATCCTACAGACTTTCTGGGCCTTCCCATAACCTCCAAAAATGGGGAAAATCCCTGCCCACTAGGGCGTCATATAGCAGGGAAGGTACTACCTCCAGTGAATGAGTCGCACTGCCCCAAGGGGTGTCAATCTCAACCACCGCCGTCTGGTAGTCACGAGTGTCCCCATGGATGCAAATGACCCCGACAGTGCTAGGGTGTAACCTTGTAGGATTTACACAATTGCTTTTTACCAACGTTATTACACTACCAGAGTCAAGCAGTGCAGTGACTGGCTTTCCATCAACAAAAATCACACACATTTGCTTCTCCATGCAATTTGAACACGATGCTGTATATGCGACCTGTGCAAAAAGAGAAAGGCGTCTATTTACATAAGTATAAATGCATTGCATGGGTTCATCATTCAGGGGACAATTGGCAGCAGAATGGCCCAATGCATGGCATCGGTAGCACTGTATGTGCTCTATACCCAATCCTCCCAAGGGTCCCCAAGAGCTTCCTGGCTTCTTTGTCCAGTCTCCAGGTTTAGAGCCCACAGTCTCTTTAACCATAGCAGTCTTATCTAATTTCCCCACGCCCCTGAACCCTGGAACAGTCTTACTGGGTCCGTCGGCGATCTTTCACCCCTAGACACATTGGAGTGGGGCGCAGATGGGTGCAACAAGTCCTCAGCAGCAGTGTATCTCTCCATGAGGTCCACGAGTTGGGTGGCGGTTTTAGGGTCCACATGACTGACTCACTTCCTCAAAGCAGCAGGGAGCACACATAGATAGTGGTCCATGACCACGTGCGACACAATCTGGGGACCTGGCAAAGTCTCTGGCTGTAGCCACTTCCTGGTGAGGTGGACCAGGTTGAACATCTGTGAGCGGGGTGGCTTGTCGGTGCGGTGGGTCCACTGATGCACCCCTTGGGCCTGGACTGCCATGGTGATCCCTAGGCGTGCAAATATCTCTGCCTTTAGGGTCTCATAGTCCTGGGCTTCATCTGCTTTCAGATCAAAGTAGGCTTTTTGGGGTTCACCGATCAAGAATGGAGCTAACAGTCCCGCCCACTGTTCTTTTGGCCATCCTTCACAAAGAGCAACTCTTTCAAAAGTTGTGAGATACGCCTCCCCGTCATCCGCAGGTGTCATCTTCTGCATGTGGTAAGAGGCGCGTACCAACTTTGATTCCACTGTTACCGGAGGTGTGGGCCCCTTTTTTTTTTAACTCCACCAGGGTCTCCCCAAAACTGTCGGTTCATCTCCTGTTGAGCCAAGTGTTGTGCTGCGGTGGCCTCTGCGACCTGGCAGTTGATTTTCCGCTGAGCTGCCTGTTGTGCTGCAGCGGGCCTCTGTGACCTGGCGGTTGGTTTCCCGCTGAGCTGCATTAACTTGTAACAGGGTCTTCAATATTTCCTCGATCTTGGAAAGATGCCTGCATCCTCCACCACATATGGGAGATCAGCTCATGGGGATCAACTCTCCTGAGGAAAATAGTCAGCGTGCAGGCAACTTTCTTTAAAATTTGGTGGCTTGCCGGGTTTATTGGTAAAAGATTTCTATTTTAAAAAACAAACAAAACAGAAAATAAATTCTTGTTGTTTGGCGCTAAACTAAAAATGATAGTTTCCCCACTATACGGTATGGGGCTGGCCCCCGACACCCACAAAACATAAGTCACAATGCAAAACTTGTCTTTTAAAGTCCAAACAGACACAGAGCTCCCTCTCTGAGTCCCAGGTCAGAGCTCTAATGAGATCTCTTCCTGATTATTTAAGCCACCTGCTGGTGGACTCCAGTGGACCACAAACTCTGGACCGGAACCAGCCCTGCCATGGTGGCTGGTAAAATCCGGACCGGACCCTGGTTAAGCAGGATCACAACCATCCTCCACCTGATGCCGGGATAACAAGACAACTGGTTCGGTAACCAGAGTGACCGTTGAGGTTCCTGGCAGTCCTAACTGTATATTAGGGCCAGATGGACCTCTGTGAGGTGGTGCAGGCAGTCTCTCATCAGGGACAACTGGTGGGAGAACAGGCTAACTGTGTGCAGTCATTGGAGGAGAAACTAGACGCTATCACGGCTACGTTGGCCTCTTTATCTCCTGCACATGGGTCCAGTCCTGCTGCACCTAGTGACCTAGGTACTGGGGCTAGGGAACCTGTAGCCATGTCTATACCACTGTATCCTCCCGCTCCTAAAATCCCTCTCCCTGAGAAGTATGATGGTAACCCTGCTGATTGCAGGGGATTCCTCAACCATTGTCAGTTACATTTTAAAAATCAACCTGCTGTGTTTGCCTCTGCTCAAGCCAAAGTGACATGTATAATTTCCTTGCTCAAAGGCAGAGCATTGTCCTGGGTGTCACCTCTTCTTGAGAAGGAGACTCCAGTGCTCACCGACTATTCCACCTTCATGAAGACGTTTGAAAACATTTTTAACGTTCCTGGCATAGTGTCTGCAGCCGAGTCCAGTACTCTTGACTTACATCAGCGTAAACGCAGCATAACGTCCTATGCCATAGAATTCCGTACACTAGCGGCAGAGACCAACTGGGACAGTAGCGCCCTTAAGGCTGTGTTCCGCAGAGGGTTAGCGGAAGGAATTAAGGACGAATTAACGAACCGTGAGATCCCAGCGGGTCTGGAGGAGTTTATCAACTTGTGTATCCTGGTGGACACTCGCTTCTCTGAGCGTCATTATGACAGAGGGCACCAAAGACAATAGAATCCTCCCAGACTTGGTACTAAATCACCTCCCCGGCAATCACTAGTCCCTACTGTCCCCTCTCCTGTTGGGTCTGAGGAAGAACCCATGGACATAGGGGCTGTGCGGTTGTGGGACAGTGAACGTACCAAATGCAGGACCTTAGGCCTCTGTCTATAATGTGGGAAGCCAGGTCATGTGCTGTGCTCTTGTCCGGTCTGGCCAGAAAACTTCCGGGCTTTATGGGTGAGCGAGGAGTCCCATTAGGCCATGCTGTTTTGAACCCTGGTCAGAAGAGATTTCTGGTCCCTATCTCTCTGTCCTGGAATGACCAGTGCTTTTCCACAGTAGCCTTTATTGATTCTGGTGCTGCTGGTGTGTTTTTAGATGCAGATCCCCATGGTTTCTAAAACCCTACAGCTCTGTTTGACTACTCTTGGCGGAGCCTCTCTGGATGATGGCCTTATTGCCCATGAGTCCAAGCCCTTCTCTGTCTGTTTAGGGGCTCTGCATCAAGAGGTTTCGTCTTTTGACATTATCCTGTCCTCGAAACACCCAGTGATTCTTGGGTTCCCTTGGTTATGTAAACCTAACCCATCCATTGACTGGTCCTCTGGTCAAATTTTGGTTTGGAGCACCTCCTGTCGTGTCCCCTGTCTGCAAAAGGTGGTACGCAATAAAGTGTCCGTCCATGAGGTGTCTATCAACCCTGATTTGTCTGAGGCCTACACTGATTTTGCTGATGTGTTTTCAGAAAAGAAAGCGGAGGGTTTTCCTCCACACCGCCCTTATGACTATGCAATTGACTTGCTTCCCGGTACTCCTCTACCTAAGGGGAGAACCTATCCCCTTAATCTGGCTAAGACTAAGGCTAAGGAGGAATACATTGAAGACAGTCTGAAGAAGGGTTTCATTTGGCCTTCTACCTCCCCCGTGGGGGCAGGGTTCTTTTTTGTGGAAAAAAAAGATGGAGGACTCAGACCCTGCGTAGACTTCAGAGCGCTTAACTGAATTACTGTAAAGAATTGGTATCCTATTCCCCTGATTACTGAATTGTTTGACTGTGTCCTAGGATCTAGGATCTTTACTAAACTGGACCTTCGTTCAGCATACAATTTTATTAGGATGAAAGCAGGAGACGAATGGAAGACAGCTTTCAGTATGAGAAGGGGGCATTATGAGTGTCGTGTGATGCCATTCGGTCTTTGCAATGCCCCCGCCGTATTCCAGGAATTTGTGAATGACCTTTTCAGGGATCTACTCAACTCTTTTGTTCTAGTCTACTTAGATGATATACTCATTCACTCTAACGATTTGAAGCTTCATCGTTTCCATGTACGCACCAGTGTTGCCAACCGCCAGTAAATTTACTGACAGTTTGTAAAAATCAGTGATTTTTACAACTGTCTATAAATATCAGGGTCTGATAATTTGCCATGCTGTGCTGACTTTTTAAGTGTAAACCGGGCAAACTACTTGATATGGGTATTGTCAGTGTTTCCATGTTGTGTTTAAATATCAATTGTCTTAGTTTTTAATAGGAGCTCTGTTATTTTTCAGGTTGGCAGTAAAAAAATGTGCTCCGCCAGTAAATTTTCCATGTCTTGCCAGTAAAAAATGCTGCGGGAGGTTGGCAACACTGGTACGCACCGTTCTCCAACGTTTAAGAGATCACCGGTTGTATGCTAAACTTTCCAAGTGCTCCTTTGAACAATCGGAAATACCTTTCCTAAGGTATGCAATTTCATCTGAAGCATTCCAGATGGATCCCAAGAAACTCAATGCCATCTTACAATGGCCCAGACCTTCCACGTTCAAAGAAATCCTGTGGTTCACTATAGAAGTTCATGAAGTACTTTTCCAATATTCTGGCTCGTATCACAGCCCTCACTAAGAAAGGGGCCAACTGCTCTCAGTGGTCTCCTGAAGCTCTGGAAGCCTTTAATCACCCGAAGTCTGCCTTTTGCTCTGCTCCTGTGCTCCGCCATCCTCCGCTTTCTGCTCAATACTTCTTGGAAGTGGATGCCTCCAAAATAGGTGCCGGAGCCGTGTTATCCCGATGAGACCCTACTTCCAACAAGCTACATTCGGTTGCCTTCTTCTCAAAAAATTCTCTGTTGCAGAACAAAACTACGACATAGGAAATAGAGAACTGTTGGCGATAAAACTTGCATTTTCAGAATGGAGAAAGGTATTGAAGGTACTGAACTTCCAGTGGTGGTTCAAACAGACCATAAGAACTTGGAAAAGGCCCAAACACTGAGTTCCAGACAAGCATTATTCTTCACTTGGTTGAATTTTGTGGTAATTTACATTCCGGTTACTAAAAAAACCAAAGCTAATGCCCTGTCTCGGCAATTTCCTTGCGAGAGTCACCAAGCTCCCCCTGAGCATATCGTTACCCCTGAACGAAATATCGCTCAACTGGATACTACCTTACAAAGGAGCTTGTTGGCTGCTCAATCCCGGGCACCTACTAATATTTTGGTTCCATCAAATATTTTGTATGTTCCTCCTGAATTACATAAAGATGTTTTGCACTGGGCCCATGGACAGAAGATTTCCAGGCATCCTGGTGTCAAACAAACCTTCTTACGCCTGAAGCCTCTGGTTTGGTGGCCTACCCTGAAGAGGAATGTTGTAGCCTTTGTTAGAGCTTGTACTATTTGTGAGACTATCAAGATGCCTCGATCTGTTCCCCAAAGCTTGTTACAAGATTACCCGTCCCTTGTGCTCCCTGGACTCATATTAGCATGAATTTTATTGTGGACTTGGCTGCCTCCAGAGGGAATACTACCATCTGAGTCATAATAGACAGGTTTTCGAAGTTAGCACACTTCGTTCCTATGCTGGCCCTGCCCTCAGCCCCGACCTTGGCTCTATCCTTTATTGAAAATGTGGTCCGTTTACATGGGATTCCGGTCGATATTGTCAGCGACAGAGGGCCACAATTCATATATGCATTCTGGAGAGCTGTTTGCAAACATCTGGGTATTAACAATTCCCTTTCTTCTGGATACCACACCCAATCTAATGGCCAGACTGAGAGAGTTAATCAAGATTTGGAGATCTACCCAAGGGCTTATGTTAATGCTGAACATGACAACTGGAGTGAGATGCTACCTCTAGCTGAGTTAGCTCAAAATTCACTATGGCACGCCTCTTTGAAATGTTCTCCATTCCAAGCTGCCTTTGGGTATCAACCCAAAGTTCTTCCTTTCTAACCCTGGTAGAGGTACCTGCGGCAGCCAACATGGTGACCAGGTTAACCAAACACTGGAGAGACATAAGAAAGGTTCTTCTTCAGTCTCTTTGCAAATACAAGGGGTATGCGGACCATTGCAGAAAACCTGCCCCCCCCCCTCCTGGTATCGTCTCGATCAACTAGTATGGTTGTCCACTAAAAGCTTCAAACTGAGACAACCCTCTTCCAAATTAGGTCCTACATATGTTGGACCTTTTCGCATTATTTGTCAGGTCAACCCTGTGGCCTATAAACTTTGCTTGCCCCCACACTTCGTATCCCCAATACTTTTTATGTCTCCCTGCTAAAACCCTTTTACAAGAATAGGTTTTCTCTACCCTCTAGACGTCCTTCTCCGGTCTTGGTTGATGACCATCAGGAATATGAAATTAGTAAGATTCTGGATTCCCGTATCTGGTGGAATGGAAGGGCTACTCTATTGCTGAGGAGGACTTGGGTACCTGCTTGTGATGTAAATGCCCCACAGCTGGTCAGGTTTTTCTATGATAGGCATCCATCCAAGCCCAAATAACCCGGGGGCATCTTTGTGTGGGAGGTACTGTAACGCCTTGACCAGGAATCGATCCTGGGACCTGGTGTTCTGGGGTCAGGTTTCCTGCTTCTGAGGCACTGGAAGATTTACTTTGGTAGAGCCCTGGGTTTCTTCTGTTTCATGATTTTGGACTCTGGCTCTACCCAGTGGCCAGCTATAGGTATTCTCCTCATTTAGTCTGATAAGTCAGCTTCCAAAGATGTGTCTCACTTCATTACTTTCCCTCAAAGCTCTCAGGTGTAGGCTCAATGTGAAGTACGTGCATAGGTGTGTGCAGCCTATTGCATTAAGATGTGCACCATAAAGCAAAAACCAACATAAGTGTGTGTGTGTGTGTATATATATATATATGTCAGAAGGGCAGAGATCGGTGTCAGTAGTTTATTTTTATTAATTTTTTTACAATTTTGTTTTTTTTATTATATTTTTACAATGTTATACTTTAATTTAATTTTTTTATTTTTTTTTTACAATTTTATTTAGGAGCCTTGCTGGGGGGGGGCTTTGGTGAAATATCAGGGGTCTAAACCCCTGATGTCTCACTTTTGAGACAGAGAAAGGGACTGAGGACAGATTCCCCTGTCCCTTTCTCTGTTGCCAGGCAGCAGGGGACATATGCACAGTACAGGGTGATTAGGGTATGCCCAGGCACACATGCCACCCTATGTGCACATGCCTATGAGTATGTGGATGTAGAAACAATGCTCCGGATGGCCGCACTCCAATGAATTCCTTTATTGTTTAAGCAATTTAAAAGTCCATTCAGTAGCAAATAGGGGACTAACGCGTTTCACGCCTCACTGTAGACGCATACTCATAGTCTGATTTTTCTGTTGCATACACATCCAATATATACAAAGTAAGTGATCACAATTAAGCAATTAACCAAAATACAACAGTTGGCCAAAGAATTTCCCATGGCGGGACTGAGGTCAAAAGATAAAAAATTGAAAGGCACAGACATGGAGCGTTCTCGTCCACATCTGCGGGTATTCAATCCAGGTGAGACGAAGAAACAGCCCAAATAGGAACCCAATACTATTGGTCTCCACAAAGAGAGAGTCCCATTGGAAAACTGGAATGGCCATCTGAAATATAAACAAAAAGAAATAGAATAAATAACTATCACAATTCAGTAGCACCGTGTGCATATAAAAATCTACAAACTGGAAGTTTTTACTAAAACCATACAGTTATAAAAAGCACAAGAAAAAAGACAAAAGTTAGTACACTTCATGTGAATATAAAAAAACACTGTCAATGTTTAGCAGTACTCGCTAATATAGCAATAAAATATGCTTATGGTAACACATGAAGTGAACATCAACCGGTCTGCAGTAGCTGTTGTAAATAGGATCGAGAAGAAGTTGGTCAAAACCATAAACCATGGACGTAAAAATATAAAACAAAAAAGGATTGGAGGTTAAATTGGTCCAAGTGATCCATAGACTGTCAACAACCGTTCAAGACCCATGTCCCATGGCTATTAAGCCGGAACAATAAAATAAGACAGACCACATACCATTAACTGACAAGAAAAAATAATGATATATGATGTGCAATCCGCAACAATGCAAAAAAATAAATAAAAGATGGCCCTGATGCACTACAAAGACACAGACCGCAAGGGCCATTCATTTCATTGCTACAGGTACTAGCCACTCAGAAAATTACAAGCAGTATTTAGTAAGATAATATAATTAATTCAATCTTATACACAAGACTCACAGTATGATGCCTCACTAGAGCATATGGTAATTGAAAGCACAAAGGATAAAAACTCTGTTGAGATGCAATCGATAACGATGCATAGTCGATGGGTTAGTGTTGGTGGTGAGATAAAGACACTCGTGTCAAGCGGTGAAGAGACGTGCAGTAGGGAGGGATGTTCCATGAAGGCACTAGGACTAATATCTCTAGGGGAAAGAAAAAACAAAAATAAAAAATACAAAAAACAAAAAGCATGAGGTTAATAAGCCAATCGCAAAGATTACTCATAAAAATGAGACATCCCATTCGAAGTTAAAGCGGTAGTAAACCCATCCTGTGCTATTTCCACTATATAAAGCATCCCTGCCTAGTGAACTTGTCTATCTGTGTATATCGCTTCCTACCTTATCCCTTTAGGTATAATCCATCTTTTTCTAACCAATGACGTAGCCCGCGCATGCGCAGTTAATCACATTTTTTCGACAGGCTCTTCTTGCCGGAAAAATGGTGTTTACATGCCGGGGCTACATCATTTCCTTTGCCTGACGTCAGCTCCGAGATCCCGCGAGACTTTTACATTCACAAGCTGAGCCTCTACCTGCTGGGCTTGATGAGTACTGCGCATGCGCGGGATTAGGGACATGGGAACAAAGTATGGGCGGAAGTAAGATCAGTACGGAACACGGAAGACAGACGTTAGAATGGCGGCGGCTGCAGAGGAAAATTAACTTTATCAAATGCCGTGATTTTACAAGTAAGAAGCCTTCATATATTTTCCCTATGCGGCGATTTCACTTAAAGTAACTTAAGGAACTTCATTCTGTTTTTTTTCGAGTAAATATATGAGAGTTTACTACCGCTTTAAGTCCATTTGGCCTCCTAGTGTTAAAAAAGAAAATCCAATAAACCTCCCTCCTGCACAGAATTTTAAATTTGTCTCCCCCTCACAGGGGACACCACCTTTAGCTCCACAACGCAAAGTGCCCTTAAATGTTAACCAGCGGGTCCCAGGCTGTTTATCAGAATAAAGGCTAGGTGATAAAGATGAGCCCAAAGATGGTGCTCTACTTGATACGGTTTTAATGCCCCTAGACAGAATTCTGTTATAACCTGGGTCATTACGTAACAAGGGTAAATAATTGATTATGATATTCCTAATTTTATTGAATTCGATGCTAAAAGGGGTGGAGAAAACTGGTATATCCCCACCTGTACCTCAATTCCTTTGTTTTCTGCTGACTTTGCTGAGTAACCTATCACGAGGAGTGTTATCCGAAATTTGGATGGCTCTATTTAATACAGATTTATTATACCCTCTATCCAGAAATCTCTGGGTCATATTGGCCTTTTCCAATTTGTAATCAGCTGGGTCACTGCAGATACGCTTGAGTCTAAGAAACTGG
>BLSH010392496.1:116985-133425 GCA_018402905.1 Glandirana rugosa
CGCGGCGGGCCAAGACCAAGTCAGCCAGTTACGGTACCTCCACCGCATCCATTTGGTAATCCCGCCTTGTTCTTCGTGTCGTTGTCGGCGCCTGCGCCGAGACTAGGAAGCCCCCGTCACGAAGTGTCCGGAGCCCCAGTCATAGCCAACGACATGTAAAAAGGAGGAGATCCCCGAGATGGCGCCCAACATGCGTCCCATCTCCGCCCCCCCTTAGGGCTGTTAAGACCATCGAGGCTACACCGAGACCGTAGGAACCATGCGGCTGCATCATGTCTCCCACCGTCTCCGAGACACCGTAGAAGGCCCCCCAACCAATGTCGTTCCTGACCTGTTCTTGGACCGCAATTTTATGCGAATTTCCCGTCCGAGGAGCCACATGACGTACCCCCTGTACAAATGTACGGATCAACGAATGAGACGCCAAGGGCCGTTGAAAAAGAACCGCCAGGGCCGAAATCTGCCCTTTAAGCGTATTTTAACGCCAGGTTCTTGTCCAGTCCTTGCTGTAACCAACCCCCCGGAAGATGCCACAGAGCCTCTGCCACCCTCTGTACTACGTCGGCGTACCAAGGATGCCAGAGCCACATCGGAGCTACCAGAATTGTCGGGATTCCCCCCCGCCTCTACCCTGCGTACAACCCGCGGTAGAGCCCCTAGAGGAGGAAAAATGTACAGCAACCGATACTGACCCCGAGGCCTGTGAAGCACTGCCCCCGAAGGATCAGAGCCGCGTCCGCGGCTGTTGCTGTGCTTCTTGTTCCGCCCTAATGGTTTACCTACGCCACCTCCATGGCATTGACCGACTGAACCAGAACCGGGCGGCGCAGCCTCTCTGTCCAACGGGACAGGTAAAAAGCCTGCTCGCTCTCAGTTCCGGTACCTACATCTACCAATTGAGGGGAGAACAACTTCTCCCCCCCCCTTTCGGGACGGGAACAGGAATACCCCAAACCAAGGGTTCCCGGGACTGACACTCCGACCTGATCGGCCTGTCCAGGGATAGAGGAGATTTGTCCCACGTGACAACATTGCCTCTTGCAGGAGCCGAGTGATCTGGGAGTAAGGTATCGCTTCACATGTCGACACCCTGAGCCCCAACACCCGTATACAGAACCGTAAGGAGAACCACTGGCGCGATCACAGGGTTCGCCCAGCCTGAAGCGTTAGACGCTTGCTCGGTGTTAGGAACACACCTGTCTTACCGTGTCCGGAAACAGACTTGGGTACTCCAGCCGGCAAGCCAGCATTAATGATGACTTCTGACTGCTGAGTGCCTGACCGGCGCCTAGAAGCGCCCCCCGACGCTCCTGCGGGAGCCTCAAGTTTGAGGGGAAGGACTTTTCTGGGGGCAGAGAGCTGCTTTCAACCCTCAGAAACCGGCCCCCCACCCGTGAGGCGGGTGGGGGCAACCCATCATCCGGAGGCAGACTTGTCCTCTGCTTTTTTGGACTTATGCTGCCAGGGCCTCTTGCTGTGACGCGTGAATGCCTTCCCGGCCTTGCCCACTGGGCCGGGCGCCCGAAAAAACTTCTTCCGACCAGAAGAGATAGGACCCTGCCTACGACGACGATCTCATTGCTTCGGCTCTGGAAGGAAAGTACTCTTCCCTCCCGTGAAATCCTTAATAATTTTATCCAACTGTGGGCCAAACAGACGCCCTCCCTGAAAGGGCAGGTCTGCCAGAGCTTATAGCGGAGCCACAGCACCCGCCTGATAACAATTGAACAAACAGACATTTTTGACAATATGGGGAGAAGATCCAAAGCCGCATGGCATATGTAGCGGAGACCCTCTTCCAAATGTTGCACTCGCTGTACTTCAGCCTGTGCACATTCACCAGACAAACTAGTGCGCAGCGCGATTTTTTGGCCGATTTTCACACAGTGTGTACAGGCCTTAAGTGGCCCTCGCTCTTCAAAAGTTTGTGTACCCCCATCATAAAAGGTTCTCTCTCAGCCACAGCCCTGTTAGCCAAAGAGGAGTTTGATTATGCAGCTGGATAGGAGGAGCTGTTGGAGCTGGAAGATAAGGAAATAATGAGCAGGCCCCGGCAAAATGCTGGGAGCTATCAGAGGAGCTGTTAGGCATGCATGATAGGAGGAAATTGAGTAGGATCCCTTTGACAGGTCCAACATGCTGTCTGAAGATTGGAGAAACTTAAAATTTTTCACCATAATTCCAGCAAACATCTTGCCCCAAAATCTCTCAGGGATGCAATGATGGATTAAGCCCTGGTGCACATTGGTGTGTTTTGGCATGCAATTGCCAGCAATGGCGCCACCCCGATTTCCCAAAGTAGTTTCTGTACTACTTTGGTGATTTCAGGTGCGATCTCCATTGACATCTGTGCAGCAACCAGCACAGATGTCTCTGAAATCGCACCTCAAGTCGGGACTGACATGCGGGAATGAAATGGTGCGAGTTTAGCTGAACTCGCACCATTTCATTCCTGCACCAATGTGAACTTAGGCTAAATCCTGCTGTCAGCCTGAGCCTTTGCTGGGAGCCCCTCTAAGATCCCAATAATGTAGTGGGCTCGGGATTGGGAGGCCAGCAAATGGTAGGATTCACACTTCCTGAAATATTAAATATCTGTTATTCTTTCAGCACTGGTATTTCCAAAAGGAAGGACCAGATAAAAGAAATGAGGACAGAAGTGTGTGTTATATCTTCAGTATTGAAAGGAGGGTTTAAACCGAGAAGTGAAAACTGGTGACAGTTTTTGTAATGGTTACTTTACCTGTCAAAATTTAATAAAAGGATATGATAGATGGACTATTGGTTTCCAATAGATGTGAATATACCCTGTTCTGAAGAATTTTTTTGCTTAATTTAACTTCCATATCTGTAGGTCATGTTGGACCCCTTAAAGTCTGTCAAAAAATAATAGCAGCCTTCCCCATCATGCTCTGTTTCCAGTGTGCTACAGAGGCTTTCCCCTTAGAAGGAAAAAATGTCGACCTACAACAACAATACAGTAAAGATATCATACTAACACAGCATATTGAACATGAGGAATATATATATATTCCTCATGTTCAATATGCTGTGTTAGTTAGAGTGTGTGTGGTAAGATATTGGGGTGATTCAACTCAAGTGGTGCATGCGATTTTTAAGAACACGTGTCATTCCAGACTGTATTTTAAGGGCATGGCAGCCCACTTTTATTTAAAGGAAACAAAGTTCAAAGAAAATAACAGCTATTTCTCTCGCCGGGGGTTCCACCATTACTGTATAGTTCAAACCTTCAGCTTCCTGGCTTACTCACTTGCAGCACCGCTGTTTCAGACCTTACGCCTAGGCCTTTGGGTTGCTCTTCAGAGCGTATGCTCATGCTGCCAGTGCAACCTCTCTCTCCTAGGGAACATGGGTGTCCTCCTGACACTCCTACACAGACGTCGTGTCTGCAGGGCAGAGTCCTCCTGACTCCTCAGCCAGACTTCCTGTGTGGAGCTGTCTCCAAATGGGAGCTCTGAGCTCTATCCCTGGTATGGATATGAACCTAGCCCACAGGTGTGTAATTAGCATGCCTGCTTCTGCCACAATCAGGCGTATATTGCTAATCCACAGCGTGACACGGTGTCGCCTTACCACTATATATATATATTTATATATATATATATATATATATATATATATATATATATATATATAATATAGATAGATAGATATTGTTATATAACAAATTTTCACAATTAAATTTACATTTTTTCTAATAGTCACAGTTTAAAAGGGAAATAACAGCCTGCATGTTGTTAATAATTATTCCAAATAGCATGTACAGAATACACACAATGGGATTGTTCTAGCACACTGATGCGCAAAAGATAATAAACATTATTGCATTTCCTAAGTTATAGCAGCAGTAGTTCGATACGTTTTTTCCTAGGTATGTTTCCAAAAATGTTTGAAGTATGCAGAATAAAATGTAAATGTTTAGGGTGAGCAGTCCCCACAAAAAAAAAATTGTAAACCTTTTAAGAATTGGTGCAATCTCAACTCAACAAAAGTAGATGTTTTGTCAGTATTTCTTACTGAATAACATATCAGATCTACGCTTTATCCCCTTTTACAGTATATACTAGTACATGGATTCAACATATAAAATATATTAACTATATATTTTAATTATTGCTTGATAGATTCAATTGATTGTGGGATAGTGGCATATTTTTGTAAATTATATTTGTTAAATTGAATGACTGCAACACAAATATTCAGTAGAGCATGGAGAATGGATTGAGGTCAGTAGCTACTCAAATCCGAAAGTGTGGACAAGAGCTGAAACAGAAGATGCAGCAAATGGAATCACAGTATGACTAAACTGGTAGGTGATTTGAAAGATTAGAGCGTGTGCATTCACTAACAGTCCAGGCTTATATCATACTGTGAAATGACATCAGGCACACCTGTAACCTTTGGCTGGCCAAAGGGAGCAGATGCTAGGTTCACTAGAGATTTTACATTACATATTAGCTAGTATTTAAAAGTGAAAATTAAAAGTATTGCCTACTGTCTGTTGACTCAGACTGTTGCTCACATCTGTTGGACCATCTGCATTATGAGTTTATTTACCTGAATTCAAGAACTGCAAAGCTGAGAGAGAACACAACATAAGAACACAAAGGTTCTCGGTTTGGCTAGAGTTTATGCACGCAGCACAATATATAAAAGAAACAGCATCAGCATCTCTGTGGGAAATTTTCTGAAAATGCCGTCAGTCTCTTGAATAGCAGTTAACATTTCCCACAATGAACACATTATAGTTACTCTTAAAAGCTTAATGAGTTTGTTTCAGCATCCAAGTTGGAGAAAAAAATTAACCATTAATCAGTTCTTAATTCTCTCCCACAGCTGGATATAGCTCAGTGACTCCAAACTGCTACTTGTCTCTCCTTTAACACTTAATTACTAACTTCTAATTCTTGAGACCTAACCATTTAAATGGCTGAGTTATTGTAAATTCTGTATAAAAATAATTTAAAGTGTGCCTTTCCTATTTTTATAATTATAGGCAGCAACAGGCTGTATTCTAACTAGATTATTGTCAACCAAATAAAATAAAAAAAAAATAAATAGCAACCCAATTATGATATAATTCTTCTCAAGATTAACAAACGTACTGTTGCGTAGTAATTGTTATGTATGTTCACAAATCACACTTTATTTTATGTCAGTGCCTTCAGAAGGGAAAGCACATTCCATTTCATAGGGGCATGGTGTCTACAGATTTTATTTATCCATAATGCCTGCATTCAGATTTAGTCAGAGCACAGAAGTTACAATCTTTACCAGACCCAATTCATTTAGATAAATATGTATGCCATTGAAGAAACTATCAAAGTAAACAGCACCATTTTTTTAAGCTTGTGTTTTGCATCTAAAAAGATACAAACTGTCTTATTTCTGAATTCACACTTTATATCTTACTACTTTGTATCTTAGCAGGTTGGCATCACTGGTATAGGCTATAGTAGAGGGTTGTTCATTGCGAGGAGTATCCAGGGCTGATCCACAACCAGGTCATGGAGCAAACTAGGATACACAGCAGGGGTCAGGTGGAGTGCAAGCATGGTCAGGAGAAGCAAGGTTAGCAAATAAGATCAATCAGTAACAACAAAAGAATCACAAACATGAAATAACATACAAGCTTTCGATGACAAAAATCACCAAATAGATTATGGCAGGCTACTACCAACTTTTTCTATGGAAACCTTAAAATGACCAGAACCATTGGTGGTGAATTGTCATAATTAATTTAATCCCTTTTGCCTCTGAAAGCTGGTTGAAATGCAACAAAATCGATGTCACGGGTTACAGATGACCATCTGTGTCTCTGGCAGGTGGTACAGAACTCTCACTGTGGTGTGACTCTGATGTGTCAGTGTTTCACCAGATTGACTGCTGGTGCTGATGTTTTGCTACTGACATAACCAGAGCACATTTGCAGGTGAAACCAGGCACAGCACATAATCATGAGTCCGGTATGCTGGATGTCAGGGCATGGCTAACTTGTATCCAAATCTGACTTGACCTTGGTTTTTTATTTAAATTCTTTATTTTCAGTTTTCAAAAGTAGAGTCATATAGAAATCAGCAATGTCAATGTATTCAATGACAGAAAAACAGCATTAAACCATTTATTTACATGATAGTAAAACCAAGGTGTAGACATCACTGTAGCATTAAATATACTCTGTAAGTTCTGTCGAAGTGAATAGTGGTCTACAATAGTCAAACTTGTAGCCTGTTTAAGATATTTGTGGACCACAATAATCAATGCCGACTCCGACTAAGTATAGAAAATCGAAATGACTGTGTAAAAAACTGGTATAGGATTAAAACATGAAACAAAAATCAAAAACATTAGAGAGAAGGTAGGGAAGGTTAATATAGAATGGGGTGGAGGGGAGGGAAGAGACACGTGAGGATCTTTGGGAGTGCTGTGCCAGGTTAGCAGAAGGTTCAGACTTGTGTAGAGCTTGTTTTAATTAAATAGAGCATAAACAGATCATATTTTCATATGTATATTGCAATTTAGCATCAAAAGTAAAAAGCTCTCCAAAATTAAATAAAGCATTACCATTCCCCTGCAATATATAGTCATGTGCTCCCTTGAGAGTGGCTGGTAGCAGTGGTTCACCTGATAGCTGACCTCAGTTGCACCATATATCACACATCCAGAGACACTGACCAGACCGGCTCTTGTTTTTGTTGTTTTATTTAGGGGAAATAACTTGGATAGGGATAAGGGGTAACCATGTGTCAAGGTCCTGGTGGTGGAGTCTGTCTTATGCAGGGAACAACCGCTCTTACACACCCAATTCAGGGACCCCTGTTAGAGTAGATAGGAAGTCCCGGAGTGCGGGATGGCACAAGGGCTGGATGGTCACTGGTGGTGGTGTGAAGTCCAGGTGGTCATGCAGGTTAGACGGATGGTCATGCAGGATCGGTCAGCAACTGGCAGGCTGTGTGGTACAAAGGATCAGGCAAAAGAGTGGTCAAAGTCCAAGCAGGGTTCGTTAACAGACTAGCAGCAGAAGTATAGAGGGGTCAGACAAACGGATGGTCGTGGATAGCTGGGGTCAGTGCAGGCAGATAATCAGCAGGTCAGATCGAGCCGGGTCGGATTAGGAAAGCAGGTACAACACAGAAACAGGTCACAGGAACAAATCTGATGCTCACAGGTACTCAGACGCTGTAGAACGGACAGCACCTGCTGACAGGTGCAGGGAGATTAAATAACACTGTTTGGCGCTGTTTACGGTGCGTGCATGCGCACGGGAGCACGTGTGCACGCAAGCACGCATGGGCGCAAATAGACGTGCGCAAACGTGCCTAAAAGTGCCAAAAGACACAAAAAGTCCAAAGAACTGCCAGACCTCACCAAACACTGAGGTATGGCCAATCTTCTCCTAACACCGTGGGATGCCCAAAGAATTATGGTATAAGGATTTCATATACAGTCCTGTATATGCGCACTTCACTGCAGACTCTCCCTCTGCAGACTATTACTCCTCTCAACTCTCCAGCTCAGAACTTAGGTTCCAGCCTGAAGAGAAATTTATCATGCTTCTCTATACCTTTCTCTTCACCGCGGTTAGCACACGGTGAGACCTAAGGAACACCCATTACAGGCCAGGGATCACGGGCCCCTGAATGTGTACTTTAGTGCTAACCGGGCCTTTTGATGAACTACATCTCCCAGCCCATCCTTCTGGTAGCGACTCTCCTTTCCCTAGACTGGCTCCCAAGGCTGCCACAGACTGTCCACCATTCCTCTCTTAGCCTGCTCCAGCACTTTCTCCTCCAGTCCCAGGGACCGTCACTCAACGCAACGGTGGATACTTTAAAGTCTCTCTCCTCCTGTAGCACCTCCGCTGTTCTCCTGTTCCTCCTGTGCGGCTCCAGGAATCACTCTCCTTCCTGGCTGCACCTGAACCCCTAGGCCCCAAGGTCACCCTCCCCAGACTGGGGCCACCTCCCGGGTAGGGGCCTGCTCCACAGCGCCTCTGCTACATCTCCAGACTTCCACCCAACACTACTCCTCCCAGATTGGGCTGACTCAGAATATTTAAGGAGGCCTGCCCCCTGCCAATACAGCTTGGATTAATCTAATCTCCTTAGAATATTCCAGATGGCTCCACCCATCTCCCAGCTCTCTGACCAGAAAACCTTCCCCAGGTTTCTACAAAGAAGTAGGAGGTTCTGGTGACCTCATCTGTTACGTCCACCCAATCCTCCCTAAGCCACTCCTCCCGGCCCAGATCAAAACATTCAGGCCTACACATTACAGTCAGGCCTGACTAAATTTACCTCTCCTAGTCAAAACCCTGCTAGAAAACGCACCTATACTATGGGGGCACTACAAATATAACAATTGCATAATATATGCACCTATGCAAATTCCTTTTAAGCAAAACTTTATCAGATACATTTTGAGATACATATCAGTGGCTGCAGAAAATATGTTGTGCTTGGAAAAATTACAAGATAATTACAGGTAGCCACCTATTTTGCTGTGCTCCAACTGACAACCAGTCAAAGGGAGCACACACTACTGTTCACCAATGATAGGGTGCACTTAACATTAGCTATTAACTGGACTGTAAAAAAGAAAAAAAGCGGAAAGCGGAATTTTAAGGCTGCCTCTAACATCCCAAATAGGAAGTACAACAAGATTTAAATATATTTAAAAAGCATATTTATTTGGTTACATTAAAATGTTGCAATAAAAGAAAAGAAAAAGAAAAGGAGATACAAAAACATGATCGGATAAGCACTAATCCAATTGAAGGCACACGGGGAGCTGAACATAAAACAGCCATGTGCAAGGCCCCCAGATGATATCCAGAGGGTCAAGAGAGTCCTAGGTTGTGCGAGGCCAAGCTGGCGGAGTGGTCAATGTCAGCACCACAGGATCGCTAGGCGTTTCGCCAGTAGCTTCATCAGGCGAGCCTAATAGTACTAAGAAAGTACATGAAATTAATATTATATCCATGTATTCTTTGTGACAAAGTATATCATGTAATAATTGCTAATGTTAAATTTTACATATTAATTGTACTTTACTCACTGTATAAATCAATCATGATTCAGTTTAAATAAATATTTAAATAAATGTTGGATAAATCAAAAGAAACATACACAGATGTTCTACTACATATGGTATCAAATAAATAGCTTTAAATACACATATGCACATACCGTTAACATAGAGGGCATCCTAAAACAACCGCTGTGTCCAATTCAAAGAGCAGTGCACCATGTGTAAGAACAAAACAAAAAAACGAGAGCGGAGAGAAAGAGAAAACCAGGAGCAATTGTGCTCCAGAAAACTGCCCAACGGCCCTTATGAGGAGCCTATTCCAAGAGGGCGCCTGCCGAAAAGTGAGTGGATCCATTATATGAATTTAGATTATCCAAAAATAATTCAAACGTTTCATAAATACTCGTTGGGTTGTTATCTCATGATACTTACATCTACACGCAATCAGCCCTTGAATATCTCCATGGAGATGTAAGTGATATTGGCCAGAGAGAAAGAATAGATGGAATATAATGAATGCTAAATATAAAGCAAAATTAAAATTAAATTCAAAGACAAAATTTGATTTAACTTGAAAACGAATAACAATAATACGCACCAGAATTTTGAGAATAACTATGTATGAATATATATATAAACACTATATAGGTCACAGAAAATATGTATTTGATTATTAACTTCGCTAGTTAAAATTTCAATTGCAATTTAATTTCATTTAATTTAATCCTTAACTTATAATTCTATTTCGTTGACTTTAGCGGGAATGATAAAACGGGCGAATGTATGGATTATTATTATTGTAAATAGATTATTGTATATAATAATAATATTAAATATTATAATAAAATAAAAATAAAATAAATATATAATAATAAATTATTGTAAATAGATACATTTATTTTTAAATCTAACAAATCATTTAATTTTCTTATTATTTCTTCTTATTATTAGTTTTATTATTTTTACATTTTTATTATTATTATTTTTTTTTATATATTTAATTTATTTTATTTTATGTTTGTTTTTTACTTTCTGTTTTTTTTGTGGGTCTTTTCTTTTTCTTTCCTTTTTTAATGCCCATCTAGCCTCAGGGTATGAGAGACATGTTCTTGAGCCATGGTTATACGTTTTCCTAATGTTTGTTTGTGTTATTTGGTTGTTTCCTGGTCTGTCTGTGATCCCAGTGACTCATACAACATGCCTCTTGGTGGGCGGGGCTAACACGATCCCAGCACCTCGCTCTATGTCTACATTGAGCAGGTCTTCATGTGATGTCGACATGGTCCATACATCACAGGGCGCCATACGCCGGTTCCATGGCAACTTAGCAGGGAGTGATTTTGATCCCCGCCCCACCATTCCTGGGCATGCGTGGCTTTCCCTCAGCATGACCCATGCCTGGGAACATACCCACCCGATGCTGCACTGCCCCCTTTGAATGTGGCGGGCGTGGGGAGGGGTCTATCCAATGGTGGCCATCATAGCCCTTATAAGGGAGATATTTTGCCAGTCCCAACATGTGCAAGTGTGCAATGCACATCTGGGACACAGGCTCAAGAGCGGGACCAGCTGGCTTTTTCGTTACACGGCTAAATACAGTTATATACCTGAGGATTATCAATGGCTGTAATTGCCGATCCCCCTTCGGGAACATTTTATCCTGACTCCATTTAGAGTTGAATACTGACACATATCCTTGTACTTATTTCAGATGTGGCCATACTCCTTTGCACTTAGAAACAGGCAAGGGATTTGTTTATCTTTTTCCAGCTGTGGATTTGCTTTGCTCTGTCTTGAGATTGCATTGTATAATATCCATACAGGGAGGTTGCAGCCCAGTACTGTTACTTTTTTCTGACAAGTCATTTCTCATCTTTTGCTGATACAAAATGGCTGCCACAAGTAAGTGTGCAGATGTTAGGATTTTTTTCTATTTGTCCCAGTAATCAACCAAAGTAAATTGAACCAATTATGCCAGTATAACACAACAGCCTATGTTTTGCCCTCACCATCATATACTCCCGTATAGCTGTTTAGCTATATACACATGAATGCACATGTATGCTATTTCTATATACATCTGTATATTCACAATTTAGATTTAGACATATATTCATTTTCCATATATATAATATTTCATGTTTTGTGCACCCATATTCATATCCTTACCTAGGTTTAATAACAATATAATAATATAATTATTTTTATTTAATGAATAAGATATATTAAACATTTAAAATTAAATGATTTGTTAAATTTAAAAATAAATTTATCTATTTACAATAATTCTTTATCCATACATTCGCCCATTTTATCATTCCCACTAAAGTCAACAAAATAGAATTATAAATTAAGAATTAAATTAAATTGAATGAAATTAAATTGCATTGAGGAAATTGTAACTAACGAAGCTAATAATCAAATACATATTTTTTGTGACCCATTCAGTGTTTTTTTATATATATATATATATATATATATATATATATATATACACATGTATACACAGTTGTGCTCGTAAGTTTACATACCCTGGCAGAATTTATGATTTCTTGGCCATTTTTCTGAGAATATGAATGATAACATAAAAACATTTCTTTCACTCATGGTTAGTGTTTGGCTGAAGCCATTTATTATCAATCAAATGTGTTTACTTTTTTTAAATCATAATGACAACCGAAACTACCCAAATTACCCTGATCACAAGTTTACATACCGAGGTGATTTTGGCATGATAACATGCACACAAGTTGACACAAAGGGGTTTGAATGACTATTAAAGGTACCCATCCTCACCTGTGATCTGTTTGCTTGTAATTAGTGTGTGTGTATAAAGGGTCAATGAGTTTCTGGACTCCTGACAGATCCTTGCATCTTTCATCCAGTGCTGCACTGATTTTTCTGGACTCTGATATATGGGGAAAGCAAAAAATTTGTCAAAGGGTCTCCTCGGAGATAAACCCCATAACATGGTCCGATCATGTGCCTATTACTCTTGACCTTGGCCTTACAGCTCCAACCCCTAGAACATGCCACTGGCGCCTTAATGAAACATTGCTAAGGGTTCCTGACACTAAGAACGAATTGCAACAGAAACTATCAGAATTTTTCCAGCTAAATGAAAGCTCAGTTACAGAGGTCTCCACTTTGTGGGAAGCTTACAAGGCTTTCTTTAGGGTGAATGTGTCTCAATAAGTTCACGTTTAAAACGAGACTCGAACAGGTTGAAATCGGAACTCTTGGCGCGGTTGCGTACGGCTGAGCGAAAATTACTACAAGCACCTACCATTGAACGTTTGAGAAGCGTTGTGGCGGTGCGCAACCGCATCAAGGCGTTGGACATGAGCAAAATTTCTAAATCAATAGTCTGGTCTAAACAAAGGTTCTACGAGTTCGTTAATAAACCTCATAGAATGCTTGTACAGAAGCTCAAACCTCGTCCACATATGTCAATCCCAGATCATATATTACAGTCGGACGGCACACCAATTTATTGTTCCCAAAAAATCTCTCAGGCTTTTGGAACCTTTTACACAGACTTGTATAACTGTCTGAGTAACGATCCTGCTTTTACGTTCACACAAGAAAAATATGACTCTTTTATGTCCACTTTGCATCTCCCTAAAATCTCCCCGGAACAACAAACTCAATTAAACGCACATATCACCTCTGAGGAACTAGCTGAGGTAATAAAACACCTACCTGCACATAAATCCCCTGGCCCTGATGGGCTCCCATACTCATACTACAAAACCTTTCTACCAATCTTAGCACCACACCTATAGAAGTTATATTCCTCCTTACAAGCAGGTACCATCCCCCATAACCAATTTCTTAACGCATTTATAACGGTGCTGCCTAAACCAGGCAAGGACTCCTCCTATCCTGACAATTATCGCCCAATTGCTCTCCTAAACTCAGACTACAAAATATTCACGAAAATCCTCGCCAATAGATTTGTCTGCTATTTTACCATATCTGATACACAAGGACCAAGTGGGATTCGTCCCAACAAGACACGCAGGTGACAATACAAGAAGGATGATTGACCTTATTGATCTCCTGTCCAAGACCAAAAATCCAGCCATTGTTTTGAGTTTAGATGCCCAAAAGGCTTTTGATCGCCTAAGTTGGCCATTCATGTTCACAGTTTTACATCAGTATGGTTTTTCAGGTTCCTTTATTAGGGCATTACAGGCATTATACTCAACACCCACCTCTCAAGTACAACTATCTTCCCACCTGTCACAGTCTTTCCCTCTAAAGAATGGTACTAGACAGGGTTGCCCCCTGTCACCCTTACTTTTTATTCTCAGTCTGGAACTTTTGGCTGTAGCTATAAGATCCCAACCAGACATTCGGGGGGTGAGGCTGCGACAATGAGAATACAAGCTATCCCTTTTCGCTGATGACATTTTGTTGACTTTAACACATCCCCATACTTCCCTCCCCTCTCTACATAAACTTTTGACTTCTTTTAGCTCCATCTCTGGATTTAAGATCAACCCTTCCAAGACAGAAGCCCTACCCATTAATATACCACAGGCCCAACTAGACCTCTTACAGACAAAATTCAAATACCACTGGTGCTCTCATTCACTCAAATATTTAGGTATACACCTTACCCCCTCTTACTCTGCACTATATCTAGCAAATTTTCCGCCCCTTTTTGCTGACATTAACTGCCTATTAACTCAATGGTCTGCTCTTCCACTTTCTCTACTTGGGAGAGTTAATGTTCTTAAAACGTCAATCCTTCCCAAATTACTCTATTTATATGAAACACTTCGTATATCCGTCCCACTGTCTCAACTTAAAGCACTTCAAAGGAAATGCATGCGCTTTATATGGAACAACACCTCCCATCGTATCGCAGCTTCAGTAGTTATGGTCCTTAAACATAGAGGATTGGGAGCCCCAGATCTAATTAAATATTATTATGCATCACATCTAAAGGCACTTCTATCATGGACATCTAGAAAAGCCCCAAGCAGATGGGTTGAAATTGAAATGAGCATTACCACCCCTGTGCACCCATGTTATATGCTCTGGCCTTCATCAGATAAACACTTACCTCAATTAAAAACATTATGCCTAGGGCCCATGCTCTTTACCCTATCATTTTGGAACCAATGCTCAAAACGCTTTACCCTTTGTTCCCCTTGTCCACCCCTCACAAATGTCCTCTTCAACCCAGATATCCCAGACAGTCTATCTTATGACCGAATGCTACCATGGACTAAAGCAGGGATTTTTCAGTTATGTCATTATGTCAACCCATTATCACTTGGGCTGCTGTCTTTTTCGGAACTACAAACTAAATATAAAATTCCTAATACACATATTTTCTCTTATTTACAAATCAAGCACTTTTTCTCCTATAAATCTTCATCTCCAGCCCTAGATAAACTCACTGACTTCGAACAATTATGTGCTAAGGGCCCATATGAACCCCAACAGATTTCATCCATCTATAAAATACTACACAAATCCACCCCAATATCTAATTCAACTCATAACTATATGAAGAAATGGGAATTTTTTTTGGGAAGGCCCATATCTCTGGTAGATTGGGGTAAAATCTGGGATTCGACTTCCAAAGTTTCTAGATGTGTGGTTCAGAGGGAAACAGCAGTTAAGATACTTTATTTCTGGTATAGAACCCCGGTTATACTTCACGCACGTCACCCGGAGACGTCGAATCTCTGTTGGAGATGCAACAGGGACATAGGTACTCAATTTCACATATTTTGGGAATGTCCTCCCATACAACAGTTCTGGACTCAGATCCAAGAGGTGCTGCACACACTATTCCACATCACTGTCCCTCTGAACCCTCTACATTACCTATTAGGACTCCCAATAACAGAATTCAATAAGACCGCAAGGAAACTCACATCTTACTGGCAGCAAAAAGAGTTATACCTAGATGCTGGCTTTCTACTTCTCCCCCATCTTTTACTGAGTTTCTTTCCACTCTGGCGGAAATACACAGGATGGAATATCTGACTGCAATGGTCAACGATTTTATGGCACGCTTCTCTAAGATTTGGGAGGTGTGGGATACATCTCAATATTCTTCGGAGTCATATCGCCCACTAATTTAGATGTACAATAAGAATACCTTAACACTCTATGACGTTCTGGCTGTAGCTCTCCACAGACCTTGGTGCCTCTTCCTAAGACTTATTTTTGAACAAAACGAACTATTCTGTCTCTGTTATTTTTTGTTTCTAAATATATAGTTTGGTACGGTATGCTCTCTTCATTCGTTCTGCTGGTATATTGTATTTGAGCTACTGAATTCTAGATTTGATTCTGTTATTGCAACATACCAGTCCACTGGCGTGTTTTCTATTTCCATTATTTTTTCCACATAGGATTGTTATCTTCTTATTGATATATGGGCAAAATGTATGCACGTTTGTATTGTTTAATTCTTGAAAATACTATAAATAAACAATTTATAAAAAAAAAAAAGAATTGTCAAAGGATCTGTGGGAAAAGGTCGTTGAACTGTATAAAACAGGAAAGGGATATAAAAAGATATCCAAGGAATTGAGAATGCCAATCAGTAGTGTTCAAACTCTAATCAAGAAGTGAAAAATGAGGGGTTCTGTTGAAATCAAACCACGGTCAGGTAGATCAACTAAAATTTCAGCCACAACTGCCAGGAAAATTGCTCGGAATGCAAAGAAAAACCCACAAATAACTTCAGTTGAAATACAGGGCTCTCTGAAAACATGTGGTTTGGCTGTTTCAAGATGCACAATAATAAGGCACTTGAAGAAAGATGGGCTGCACAGTCGAGTTGCCAGAAGAAAGCCATTACTATGCAAATGCAACAAAGTATCCCGCTTACAAATGAGTGATGAGACCAAAATTGAGCTTTTTGGCCACAACCATAAACCCTACATTTGGAGTGGAGTCAACGAAGCCTGTAAAACACGGAGGTGGATCGCTGATGTTTTGGGGATGTGTGAGCTACAAAGGCACAGGAAAGTTGGTCAAAATCGATGGCAAGATGAATGCAGTATGTTATCAAAAAATACTGGAGGAATATTTGCATTCATCAGCCAGGAAGCTGCGCATGGGACGTACTTGGACATTCCAACATGACAATGATCCAAAACACAAGGGCAAGTCGACCTGTCATTGGCTACAGCAGAATAAAGTGAAGGTTCTGGAGTGGCCAACTCAGTCTCCTGACTTCAATATCATTGAGCCACTCTGGGGAGATCTCAAACGTGCAGTTCATGCAAGACAGCCCAAGAATTTCCAGGAACTGGAGGCTTTTTGCCAAGAGGAATGGGCAGCATTCCCATCTGAGAAGATAAAGAGCTTCATCCACAAATACCACAAAAGACTTCAAGCTGTCATTGATGTTAA
>BLSH010392496.1:143770-160039 GCA_018402905.1 Glandirana rugosa
TCACGATGCAAACACGACAAAACACGGCGTTTTTAAATGTAAACACGACGAAAATAAAAATTCTATAATCGTTAACAAAAAAGGTCTGATACTGTAGTGGGTCGGGGGGATGTTGTTGGTTCACTGTACTTTGACCCGACCAACCTATCACGGTGCAAACACGACCAAACACGGTAAATTTAAAGGCAAGATAGCAAATAGCAAAAACGCAATAATTACAAAATAATTTCCAGTGGTTTCCAGTGAGTCGGGGGGATGTTGTGGGCTTTCTGTGCTTTGGCCCGAGCAACCAATCACAATGCAAACACGACCAAAAGCACAAATGTAAATTTTTGCGGCACAAAACAGCACAAACGTAGCACTAAAGAAACACGCTTGAGTTTTTATTTGTGCTGATTGTAGGGGGGCCAGCTTCGGTGAGCTGATTTCTTTAGGGAAGTTACAATTGTACCATTAGAATCAATGGCTGAAACTTGCATTGGGCTATATAGCGTGAATTTGACTTCTCAAGAAGGCATATTAGCCAAGCGCGCATTTAAGAATTTACTATAGCGCCCTCTAAAAAATAAAGGGCCATGCTGCAAAAAACAGCAAAGGAAGACACACGTGTAACATATGTAGTCAACGTCATCCAACTTGTTTGCACATACAGAGAAGCACTGAGCCTGTTAAAGTACCAAACAATGATCCAGTAGCTACGGGAGATAAGGTAAACAACAATGTTCCAAAAGTTATGTCCCATACCTTGACAAGGCATACTCATGCCACATCCTGCATTGTTCCAGTTCTGTTGTCAGCTGCAGTGGAGCCTCAGAGAGAAATCCTCACTTATGCCTTACTTGACACACGGAGTAGTTCAACCTTTATTTTGGCAGACCTGGTATCTAAGCTAAGTGTGAGCACCAAGCCATTACAGCTAAAGCTCAGCACCATGACAGCCGTTGATACAGTTATATCAAGCCAAATTGCTCACGGCCTGCAAGTGCGTGGCTTCAACTCTAAAGCTCTAGTTCAACTCCGTCAAGCCTATACAAGAGATTTCATTCTAGTAGATAAGTCTCACATCCCCACTAAGGAGACTGTATTTCAGTGGTCACACCTCAAGCACTTGGCAAACAAGTTACAGCCACTTCAAGACTGAAAAGTCGGAATGCTGATCGGTTACAATTGCCCATCAGCACTGGCTCCCTTGGAGGTTGTTACCAGCTCCGAAGATGAACACTTTGCTCAAAAAACTATGCTCTGCTGGAGTATCATAGGATCAGCAAATCCACACCTTGACAGACAGGGTAGCCAGAGCTTTGTACACAGAGTCGCAGTAAAAGAAATGCCATTGCCCCCGGTCACTGATGTGTTAAAGGCTTTAGAAATTGACTTTTCTGAAAGAAATTATGAAGATAAGTACGTGTCTCAAGATGACGTTCGTTTTGTGCAGTTTCTCTCTGAAACCATAATGAAAGGTAAAGATAGACACTATGAGATGCCGTTACCCTTCAAAGACAACCGTCAATCGGCACTACCAAATAATAAGAGGGTGGCCATTATTCGACTTCAACATCTAAAGAAAAGGTTAAAGGCCAAACAGTACTACGAACACTACACTGCATTAATGGAATAAATGATCAGAAAAGGTGATGCAGAACCAGCCCCTTCATTATCAGAGGAAGAAACAGTGTGGTACATCCCACATCATGGGGTTTATCACCCCAAGAAGCCAGACAAGCTAAGAGTCGTCTTTGATTGTTCAGCGAAGTTCCAAGGCATCTCCCTAAACAACACCTTGTTGACAGGCCCCGACCTGATAAATTCTCTAGTGGGAGTCCTCTGTCACTTCAGGAAGGAAGCAGTTGCTGTGATATGCGACATTGAAAAGATATTCCATCAGTTCTACATTCCCCCAAAAATGCGCAATTGTTTAAGGTTCCTTTGGTGGGAGAACGGCCAGTTGGAAACAGAACCCAAAGAATACAGAATGGCAGTTAACCTTTTCCGTGCCAGTTCCTCTCCAGGATGTGCCAACTTCGGCCTCAAGTATCTTGCACAACAATACAAAGCAGAATATCCTTCAGCATCAGCCTTCATTGAGAAGAACTTTTATGTCGACGACGGCCTAACCAGTGTTTCAACAGTCAGTGAAGCTACAAATCTAATCCTCGAAGTGCAAGGATTATGTAAAAATGCGGGCTTAAGACTGCACAAGTTCAACTCTAATAAAAGGGATGTCCTGTCTTGTGTAGCTCCATCAGAAAGAGCAACATCTAGTGAACCTCTCAAACTTAACCCAGACTCCACATCAGAAGGACAAATACTTGGCATTCAGTGGTCAATTGAAAAGGACAGCTTCAGCTTCAGTGTTTACATAAAGGATCAACTCTCAACTGGTCGTTGTATCTCGTCAGTTGTAGCCACTCTTTATGATCCTCTAGGCTTCATAACTCCCTTCATATTGAGTGGCAAGTGCATTCTACAAGAGCCTTGTCACAAGGGTATCAGTTGGGATGAAACACTCCCTGAGAGCTTAAGCCCGTGGTGGGAGGCCTGGAAGAGTAGTCTGCAAGCTTTAAGGGACATCAAGATACCCAGATGCTACCATCCTCCAGATTTTGGTAACAGGGTGAAGGTGGATCTACACCACTTTTCAGATGCCAGCACTGTAGGATATGGTGCCTGTTCATACCTTAGGTACAAAAATGGCAGAAATCAAGTCCATTGCAGCTTCGTAATGGCTAAAGCAAGAGTTGCGCCAATGAAGATCCCAAGGCTTGAACTCTCAGCTGCAGTCACCACAGCAAGGTTGAGTGTCATGTTGAAGGCAGAACTTGAGATAGAAATTGATGAAGAATTATTCTGGACAGACTCTCAGGTAGTTTTGGCCTATATCAATAATGAAGCGAGAAGATTTCATGTATTTGTAACCAATCGTGTTCAACTCATAAGAGAGATTACAGATTCAACTCATTGGCATTATGTGGATACAGCACAAAACCCAGCTGACCATGCATCCAGGGGTCTTCACATAGCAGATATTTCCTCCTCAAGCTGGTTATCCGGCCCTAGTTTCCTATGGAAATTTGAAGTGCTCACATCTCCATGCTCTCCAGCAGAATTGATTGTAGGCGACCCCGAAGTCAAACCCATTACAATCCTTGCATCACAAGTCAGTGAAGTTTTCCAGTTGGTTAATGCTCGTTAAGATGATTGCAAGAATCAAGTGAATATGATGGAAGACCCATCACTGCAGCAGTCTAGTGACTGTGGAGGAATGAAAGAAGGCTGGGGAGGTAGTGATAGGTTTAGTTCAACAACAAGCTTTTCCCCATGAGCTAAAACTTCTTCAAAGAGGAGATAGTCTTCCAAGTTCAAGCCCTCTTAGTTACCTTGACCCCATTCTAGTTTAAGGACTTCTCCGTGTTGGTGGAAGGCTGTCAAGATCAACCCTTAGTCAAGAAATGAAACACCCAGTCATCTTCCCAAAGGAAGGACATGTTACCCAGTTAGTCCTGTCCCATTACCATGCAGCTACTTGTCACCAGGGCCGCAGCCAAATTATATCAGAACTTAGAGCAAATGGATTTTGGGTGCTTGGCGGAAGCAAGTCAGTTGCCAAGTTAATGCACAAATGTGTACAATGTCGACAGCTCCGGCGTCCCACAGAGGAGCAGCGTATGTCAGAGCTCCCTGAAGAACGTGTAGAAGTGTCAGCTCCCTTTACATACCGTGGTATGGATTGTTTTGGTCCTTTCATCTCCAAACAAGGCCGTAAGAAATACAAAAGGTATGGTCTCATCTTCACATGTTTCTCCTCATGTACAGTCCACATTGAGATGCTTGAAGATTTATCTGCAGATTCCTTCATCAATGCCTTAAGGTGCTTCATCAGTTTGAGATGAGCCGTTTGCCAACCCCACTGTGACCAAGGTACGAACTTCATAGGAGCAAAGAAGGAACTTAAAGAAGAAATGTGACACCAAAGCACTAGAAACGTTCCTAGCTGATAAACCGTGTGAGTTTATCTTTAATGCTCCTTCCGCAAGTCATGCAGGTGGAGTCTGTGAGCATCAAATTAGAACCATTTTTAATGTGCTACGTGCTACAACGGTCCAATGTTCAAGTAGACTAGATGATGCTTCCCTTAGAACACTATTTTATGAAGCTATGGCCATTGTCAACAGTTGTCCTTTAACTGTTGATTGAGTCAACGACCCCAAGGTACCAGAACCTCTAATTCCAAACCACCTCATCCTGATGAAATCCAAGATAGCATTACCTCCACCAGGGAAATTTATAAAGGAAGATGTATATGCAGCTAAACAGTGGCGTAGAGTACAGTATTTAGCAGAACAGTTCTGGTGTCGGTGGAAAAGGGAATACCTCATTAGTGTTTCTACAAGACAGAAATGGCACACACCTCGAGGTAACCTGAAAGTAAAGGACATGGTTATAATCAAGGAAGATATGTCTCCGAGATACCAGTGGCAGCTAGGACTTGTGATTGAGACTACAATAGAAAAGGATGGTCTAGTTCGTCGAGTCAAGGTGTCATTGGGTGACAGAAGATTACAAGATAAGAAGTACCATGTGTCAAAACCCTCAATTATTGAACGTCCTATTCAAAAGCTAGTAGTTCTCATAGAAAGTAAATGAGTTATCAGTTTTAGTGACACACTAGCATACCACCACGCAATACAGTAGTCAGTTTCTGTAAGTTATGCATGACTTTAAGTTATATTCGTCATAACATAATTTGGTGGAAGTGCAACTGTCCGCTTGTCACTTTAAATCCTTGTTCAGCACCGACTGCCAGGTGGAACCTTTATGCCTTACATTTGTTCCCCAGGGGAATGTTTTAATTGTCACACCCCTCCTGCTTCCTATAGTTTCTGGTAAAGGCCATTCTGTTATTCAGCATCCAGAAGCCAAACCAGTCAGCAGCTCCTCATGGAAGGCGATGGTTATTAAAGTTTCCTAAAGTTTAAAGTTTTCACCCATTTTGGCAAGTGAAGCGAGGTATGAATCAAAGGTGCATTGTCTATAAAAGTATATATGTTTTTGGGGCATAAATTGAGTCTATGCTGTTAGTTAAAGATATGATGTAAACATACAAATCCTTTGAACATATAGTCATGTTTCTTTAGATGTTTAATGTAATTTAGACATGTGTGTGTGTAACTGAACTCCACATTTTTAATTTTGTTGTAACCTCCTTTTTCGTGATCTCTGTAAACAATGTATTGTATGTCATTTTACAGTTTTCACGGTGCTTATGGTGCTTAAAGAGTTAAAAGGATTAACCTCTGTGGAACAAAAGTACTGCACCCGTCAGAAGCTCTCCGCTCATTATTTACTTGAAGCCAAAGGGGCCATTACATACGCAGATGTTATGCTGCTGTACCTAGTGGATGATAAAGAATCACTGCATCAGGTCATGCAAGTACTTGCCAGTTTTGGTGCTTATTCCGGGTTCAAGGTTAACTGGAGTAAATCCAATATCTTTGTGCTAAATCCCACGTTTACCCCTATGGTACCTGATAACATCCCCTTGAAGGTAGTAGATAGATTTAAATATCTTGGGGTGGAAGTCCAATTACTACTAAATACATATATTCGTAATAATCTATCCCCATTAGTGAACCGATTAAAAATCAATTTACAAACATGGTCAACACTTCCCCTTAACCTATTGGGCAGAATAAATATATTTCAGATCTACCTGCCTAGATTTCTTTACTCATTGTGGCATGCCCCTATATACATTCCTAAGAAGTTCTTCATAGATATTAATAAGATACTTACATCATTGCTCTGGGGTCCCAAACCATCTAGGGTTTCGTTGGAGTCATTACACCTCCCAGTTGCAGAGGGTGGACTGGCCCTACCGAATCTGCAGTGGTAGTACCTGGCGGCCCAATTGACACAAATTCACTGGTGGTTCTTCCCTGACCTGGCAATAGCATTGGTGGCCACACAAGCAGCCCTTGTGCACTCATATGAAGCATTAATCAACATTTTATATAGAAACGGCCCATACCCAGGAATTGGGGCAAATATACTCAAGTTGTCCTATAAAATTTTCCATATCTGTAACAAGAAAATTAAGGGATCACCTCTAAACTTATCACCTAACGCCCCTCTTTGGCACAACCCTAAATTGGAGGAGGTGTTCAAAGTTCCGGATGGGTCCAGATGGGCGAGCTACAACATTAAATACCTACACCAGCTTTTCTCAGAAGGGACCTTTAAAGCTTTTAGGGACTTCCAGTTGGAGTATGGGGTTCCCAATAAATTATTTTACGGCTACCTTCAATTGAGACATGCAATTGCAGCCCAATGTGGGCTGACGGGAATCTCACTTGCACCATCTAAATTAGAAAAATCACTTTTTGGAGAGGATCATACCAAACTTATCTCCAGATACTACACTCTCCTTCTATCCCCCTCTTCGAAGGGGATGAAGAAGACAGCTAGACAATGGGCAGGAGACATACTGACGCTTACGGGTGCGACTTGGACGGAGAAGGTGGGGGAACAATTACCTGCGGTGATCTCTGCTTGTGACATTTTAATTCAATTCAACTTCCTACATAGGGTTTATTACACACCAGCCCGATTATATAAAATGGGGATATTAGACTCAGCAGCGTGTCAGAGATGTGGAGATACAATGGGAGATTATTTTCACGATATGGACTTGCCCACAAATTGTAGGATTTTGGAAGAATATACTTGGTTTCCTGGAGGAAAAACTTGCTCTACCAAATATATACTCCCCAGCCAGATGTCTCCTTTGAGACTTTGGAGAAAAATATATGTCATGCACTAACAAAGCACTTCTTCGCAAAAAAAGCCATAGCACTCAAATGGAGGAATCCAGTCCCCTCTTCCCTACAATACTGGGTTGAGCTAATTAATAGAGCATTGCCATTATTTAAATTAACATACGTTGCAAGAGGGTGTTCAAAAGAATTCCATAAATTATGGTCTGGTTGGGTGGTGAAGGTTTCAGGAGAAGTGACATACTATCAGAGTAAACCCTGTTAATTGAACTAAACATGTGGTGTATGCATTTGTATCCCTAAACAGTCCTATTATATGACATGACAATTTTTTTCTATATTCTGTCATACTGATCACTTGATATGTTGTTGGTATCACTCATACTTAATGTTTTGATGTGTGAAACACCTGTACATTGATATTTGGAATGACATGACAACTCAAGAACTTTAAAAAAAAAAAAAAGATTGTTTTTATTGTACATTATGCAAATATTTCAATAAATATAACCTTTTAAAAAAAAAATAATGGAAAAAGCATGTGGTTCCCTTTAAAATCCACACCAGACTCGAAGTGCCCGCACCCCCCGAACCATACCAGGCCACATGGGAGGGGTGCTTTGGGGTGGGGGGCTCTGCCCGCTGCACTGTCACACCTGAAAAAAAACCCTCCGGCCTCAACAAAGGCTCCCGCTGACTGCCTGCTCCACTGTCTGACAGTTCTTATATAGCTAAGGGTCGGAATCTTCCATTGACATCATCGGGTGGCCCTGTCCCATTGTGACATCACCGCCCAGGAGCATGCTATTGGCTATTTAAGAACTGTCAGATTGCGGAGCAGGCAGTCGGTGGGAGCCTTTCTTTTTTCCAGGTCTGGCAGTGCGGTGGGCGTTGTGACTTTTTTTTAATAAAGTAATTGTCAAAAACTGTGTGTGTTTCTATTTCTTTTTGACACTTTTTTGGGAAATGAATATGGATACAATGTACTCCATACTCATTCACATGGGGGCTTCCAGATTCTGATAAGTCCTCTGCCCGCAGACCCCCACAACCACCACCCAGGGTTGTGGGGAAGAGGCCCTTGTCCCCATCAACATGGGGACTGAGGCTGCCATACCTCAGTCCCCACAGAGGGCAACACTGTAAATCCCAGTATAGTGGGCTGCCACTCCTCACTGAGGAATGGAAGCCTGCTATGCTGGGACTTGTAGTGCCCTCTGTGAAGGACTGAGGATTCCTCAGTCCCCTACAAGTCTAGGGTACTACAAGTCCCAGCATACTGGGCTGTCATTCCTCAGTCCCTCACAGCTGGGGGGACAAACAACAGAGGGTTAAACATCTAAAGGAGAACTCAAACCAAAACTACAATAATGTACAGAGAGTCCATATGTTATATAATGTTAGAGCCCCGCTCTCCCTCACCTTCCCCCAGGCACAGCTAACACTCCTGATGGCCCTGAATATAGGGAACAGAGCCATCCCCAGCAGGCTGTCATAGGCCAGGACAGTGCCCTCTGGGGAGCTGAGCAGTTTGGTTGTGCCATTCCCTGGCACCTCAAGTGCTGCCATTGTTTAGGAAAAAGGGCTCAAGCTCCACCATGTTCGGCTCTGATGTCAGATATACAGGACTGGCTCATCTTCACAATCTTCCCTGGCAACTGGCTCTGGCATCACTGTTGTAGCAAGCGGAGGCTGAGCAGGTTCAGCAGTGCGACCTCTTTTATGGTGCAGAGTGGCCGGGGGGCAATTGCTCCCCTGCCAAGTTTGTCCCTGCCTCCAACAACCACCTGGGGGACCCTCTCTTCCTCCAACCACCCAAGAGCCAGCTCTTCCACTGCTGGCCAACCCAGGGCCTTATTCTTCTCCACCGAACATCCAGGGGCCCTCTCCTTCTTTGCCAACCACCCTGGGGGTCCTCTCCTCCTCCCCCATTCATCTCGGGGGCCCTCTCCTACTCCAAACATGCAGGTGCCCTTTCCTCCTCCAAACAGCCACCCAGGGACCCTTTTCTTCTCCAAATGGCCACCCAGGGGCCCTCTCCTTCTCCAAATGGCCACGCAGGGGGATACTCTCATAGAGGGACACAGATTTGGGGGAGACCATAGGTGTGTACAGCCTATTGCATTAGGTTGTGCGCCCCAAAGCTCAAACATGCACTACCGATCCCTCACTGTGTTCATTCAGAAAGGGTAGGGGCCAGTAAATTACATAGGGGGCAAGGGTAGTAGGGGGAATCTATGCTGCACAGGGTGATTAGGGTGTTCCTGGGCACACCTGGCACACCCTGTGCGCACGCCTATGGGGGAGACTGATGGGGACACAGATGTGCGGAAAGGCTCTGATGGGGACACAGATGTGCAAGTAGGCTCTGATGGGGACACAGATGTGCAAGGAGGTTCTGATGGGGACACAGATCTGTGGAAAGGCTCTTTATTTAGTTTATGTTGAATGTCTTCGCTTTGTTTTAATTAAGTTGTTTCTCTTCTGTTCTCAATCATATCATGCTGATTACAAAAGAACCATGTACAATATATTTGTTTATTAAAATTGTATTCATTCATTTATAAATTACTGGAAAGTTTGGAGACTCCTGCGCTAAAGCATGAACTTGCCAGAGTGGGGGTACTAACAGCCTTGGTGCATCTAGTGAATATTGTTATCCAGATTGACCGATGGCTACGAGAACGACAATCCGAAAACACTGGTAAAAGCCCTTTGGTGCACCCAGGACATGAAGTTACCGTTTCCTGCATCACTGATAACACGACAAAGGCACATCGGGGCTCCTCGCAAAAGAGTTTTTGGAAACCCCCTCTGTCCACTGCTGAACATCTCCAACTACATTGTTCCAACCTCTGCCTCTACTGTGGCAGGTGATGCACTATATACAGACCTTTCCAGTGAAACCTTGCAAGTCCTCTACTAACTGGATCCATACGATGCATCCATCCGGGACTGATCAAACACACCTCACTTTCCTATGTCACCTAATACTTGCTGAAGGGACTGATTCTGTTCCTGCAATTATAGAATCTGGTGCCTGCAGCTGCTTTGTGGACTTTTGCAGCCCAACACAGTCTTCCCCTCTGTGTCAAGAAACGGGGGATTGTCATTCATCTGGTTGATGGATCCGGTATCAAGTCTGGCCCAGTGACACGAGACGGCTCCAATCCTCTGTCATTCCTCCTCCGGTCATCAAGAATTCCTACACCTAGATGTCATAGCATCACCCATGTTCCCCATCAATCTGGGTATGCCCTGGCTGAAGGCACATAACCCCAACATCAGTTGGCTTATGGGTGAGATCCTCTTTTCTTCTCCATATTGCCAGGTACATTGTGTTCCGCAGGAGTCTTATATTGTTACTCCTCTCCTGGGTATCCATCCTGATACCGAAGTGTAGAAACTAGTCCCCGCAGTCTATCACAAATATTTGAATGTATTAAATAGGAAGAAAGCTGATACTCTTCCTCCTCATCGGACTTATGATTGCCCCATAGAACTGTTGCCCGGGACTGAGATACCCTTTCTACCATTTTTCTGATCTTGAATTAGAGACCCTCTGTAATTACATTATTGAAAGCTTGGAAAAAAGATTAATTCGACCTTCCACATCTCCTGCAGAAGCTGGCATTTTCTTTGTAGAAAAAAAGATCACCCTCCTGCGAGGGGTGCATGTTTTTTCTAAACTTGATTTGAGGGGTGCATACAATCTTGTCAGAATTTGTGAAGGAGACAAATGGAAGACAGAATTCCAAACACGAAACATTTGTAATATCTAGTCATACCGTTCATCAGTGCCACCTCATCAGTGCCCATCAGTGCCCATCAGTGACACCTTATCAGTGCCCACCAGTGCAGCTTATCAGTGCCCATCAGTGTCCATCAGTGCCCACCAGTGCGGTCTATCAGTGTCCATCAGTGTCCATCAATGCCACCTCATCAGTGCCCACCAGTGCAGCCTATCAGTGTCCATCAGTGCAGCCTATCAGTGCCCATCAGTGCAGCCTATCAGTGCCCATCAGTGCAGCTTACCAGTGCCCATCAGTGTCCATGAGTTCCACCTCATCAGTGCCCACCAGTGCAGCCTATCAGCGTCCATCAGTTCTGCCTATCAGTGCCACCTAATCAGTGCCCACCAGTGCATCCTATCAGTGTCCATCAGTGCAGCCTATCAGCGACCATCAGTGCCACCTCATCAGTGCCCATCAGTGCAGCTTATCAGTGCCCATCAGTGCCACCTCATCAGTACCCACCAGTGCAGCCTATCGGTGGCCATCAGTGCAGCCTCGTCAGACAATCCACAAGCAGCCAGTTGAACTGCACATCACATTGGCGAGAAGGACTTACCGCTCCCGCTCCGAACCCTAAAACTGTGACTGAGACCGAGGAATTTGCCCCATGCTAAAGACGGCCCTGGCGCCGCCTCTCCTAAAGTTCTGCCTGGGTCCAGTGGACCCCGGAAGGATTTACCCACTTCTTGACCAGAGCACTTTTTGCGATTCGGCACCGCGTCGTAACTGACAATTGCGCGGTCGTGCAACGTTGTACCCAAACAAAATTGACGTCCTTTTCCCCCCACAAATAGAGCTTTCTTTTGGTGCTATTTTAAACTTTAAATTGTGGAAAGGGTTCTTTATTGTTACAGCAATACCAATATGGATTTCCCTCCCCATGAAGTGATACTAGCTGAGAGTGTTCCATTCCAAAAATGCTCTTCAAGAAGCAGAATATAAAGGACTATGGGAATTGTAAGAGAATACATTTGTTTGGGTGGGCTGACCCTTTAAAAAGTTTACACAGTTTGAATTAAATAAGCACAGTATACGGAATAAGGAAGATAGGTTAACATACATTTAGCTGTACCTCTCAATGCCAAGAATCGGCTCTAAAAGAAAACATCTTAGCATTTTAGCGTTCATTTTTGCTTTACATTAATCAGGACTAAAACTGCAGGAGTTGTGAAAGACTGAACAAATTGGAATTGACTATTTTTTTCTATTTGCCTATTTTTATTGGAGTGGGGCATGGCTTCATTCCTCTTATCTGCTATTTGTGAACCTAACAAACTTTCCACACCAAAAGCAGCCAAGACTTGCACTGTGCCTCCTGAGAAGAGATTTGAATTTGAAGATGTTTTTTATTACTGGTATCAGGTTTTTCAATATGCTCCTATAGAAAAGATACAAGAAAATGCAGCACTATAATAATGCAGCTGACTCTTGCTAAATTAGGTTGCATTTAGGTATTGCAAGGTGAACTTTACTGCCCCCTGTCGAGCAGATGGAGAGTGAGAAATGGGAACATGCTGCATCTAAGTACACAGCCGACTTGGTACTGTGTACTGCACATGCTAGGCTGATCAAAGCAATAAATGCTCCTAATTTTGTGCATCACTTGTGGTTAACTGCTGTTATAGAAGGGGGAAATATCCACTTCAAGCTGTCAGAAGTCACAATCCTTATATTTTTTTTTACTTTCTACATGCTGGCAAGTATTGTTTTGGCAGGAGTTTGAGCCTCATCATGAAGACAGGCAGATGTCTCCCTGTTCCCTACTCAAGGTTAAATTTACCTCTGTATGGATAGTCTTAAAGTGATACTAAAGCCTTTTTTTTTTTGCATTTGAAAGTAACAAACATGTCATACTTACCTGCTCAAGACAGTGGTTTTGAAGAGAGCATCTCAGGCTCTCCTCTTCTCGGGTCCCTCTTCAGCGCTTCAGGTCCCTCCCTCCTGCCAAGTGTCCCTACAGCAAGCAGCTTGCTATGGGGGCACCTGAGCCAAGCCGCTGCTCTGTATGTCCATTCAGACATGGAGCCATGGCCTGGCCCTGCCCCCTCTCTCTCATTGGCTCACTGACTTTGACAGCAGTGAGAGTCAATGACGTTCCACTGCTGTCTCAGCCAATCAGGAGGGAAAGTCCCAGCCAGCCAAGTCTCTCGTGCAACATCACTTGATCAAGATGGGGCTCAGGTAAGTATTAGGGGGGCTGAGGAGGGCTGCTGTACACAGAAGGTTTTTTATCTTAATGCATAGAATGCATTAAGATAAAACAACCTTCTGTCTTTACAACCACTTTAAGACCTCATGCACACAGGGCGTTAAAAAAAAGTTATAAAAATGTCAGTAGCTTTGTAGTGAGTTTTTCAGAATTATTGCACTAGCGTTTTTTTTTAGCGTTTTTGAGCGTTAGCGTTTTTTATAGTCTTTGCTTCAATGGATCAAAAACATTAAATGCTGATGAGCAGAGTTTTTGAGTGTTTATTGGCGGTTATCAGCATTTGAGTGTTTTTACAGCTGAAAAACTCCTCTCAGAAGCCACTAGTTTTGGATTTTTTTACAGCCTAAAAACGCCCTTACCCAAAATAGTTGATAACAGCCTATGTGTGCATGAACACATAGGATAACATGATGGGGAGTTTATTGACTGTAGAAAAAAAACATCTGAAGCCAAAAACAGCAGCTGTAAAAATGTCCAAAAACGTCCTTTGTGCATGAGGCCTTATAGTGTCCATTCCAGTCAAGCACAGGTTAAGTGGATTTATATTCGAAACCCAAAGTTTGGCTGTCAAACAGGGATTCACTAACAGAGGCGGCTCTAGGCTTTGTGATGCCTTAGGCAAATATTAGACAGGAGGTCCCACTCACGCCCAAAATTGGAAAAATAATTCAAGCGATAGAAATTAACTATATAAATTGCATATATTAAGAGCCTTAAATCCTATGAACTATGAATTCACAGTCTCTAGAATTTTCTCTAACCAATTACTCTTTAATCAAATATCATTAAAACATATATATATATATATATATATATATATTACACGCACACAAATATAGATAACATTTGTGCAACTGCTACTAGCAATGTATTTAACCAGTTGCCGACCACCCGCTGACGGCAGCAACTTGACTCGTGAAACGCCGTCACCTGGCGGCAGCAGTGAGAACGAGCATTGTGACCATGCGGACTCCGCCGGTTACCCGCGATCACCCCCCCCGGAGCGTCAGAACGGTGGTCCGTGTATGTAAACACGGATCTCCGTTCTGACAGACGGGGAAGGGATGTGATCACAGACTCCCTGTATATTGGAGCCGTGATCACTACCCTCCCCCAGCCAGCCCAGACCCCATACAGTTAGAACACACTGAGGGAACACAGTTAACCCCTTAGAGCGCCCCCTGCAGGTTAACCCCTTCACTGCCAATGGCATTTACACAGTAATCAGTGCATTTTCATAGCACTGACCACTGTATAAATGCCAATGGTCCCAAAAAAGTGTCAAAATGGTCTGACATGTCCGCTGCAGTATCGAAGTCCCGTTAAAAATCGCAGATCGCTGCCATTAGTAGTAAAATATAAAAAATAAATAAAAACCCCATAAATTAATCTCTTCATTTGTAAACGCTGCAACTTTTGCGCAAACCAATCAATAAATGTCGATCGTTTTTTTTTTACCAAAAATATGAGGAAGAATATAAATCTGCCAAAACTTTTTTTTTTATATTTGTTTTTTTATATATTTTTTTTTTGGATATGTATTTTAGCAAAAAGTAAGAAATATTGTTTTTTTTTGCAAAATTGTCGATCTTCTTTTCTTTATAGCGGTGATCACAAACGACGCAGAGGGCATCAAATACCACCAAACGAAAGCTCTATTTGTGGGAAAAAAGGACACAAATTTTGTTTGGGTACAACGCTGCATGACTGCGCAATTGTCAGTTAAAGCGACGCAGTGTCGAATCGCAAAAAGTGAACTGGTCCTAAACTGGGAAATCCTTCTGGGGCTGAAGTGGTTAAGTTATAACAAAAGTCAAAAAGCAGATTTCTTCATTTACATGAAGATCAGGTTAACATAACCCAGCACAGAGTTCCCCCTTACATCAGAGTCTGCGGGATTACCCCTTACAGCGCAAGGGGAACTTTGATGTAAAGGGGAGTGCTGTGGATCATGATGCAAGGGGGAATGCTGCAGATTTTGGTGTGAAGGGGAGCTCTGATGTAAGGGGGGCTCTGGTGACCAGAGATCACCTTATATCAGAGTGCACAGCATTCCCTTTTACATCAGGGTCCACAGAGTTCCAACTTGCATTTAAACAGGAACTGTAATATGGGGGGGCTCTGGTGACCACAGAGCACCTTCCGCAGAGTGAGTGCACTAAGGTAAGGGGTAGGGTTACTGATATAAGGGGGAACCTTTATATCAGTGCCCCCTTACATTATTGTATTCACTCTCCCTTACATCACTGACCCCTCCTCAGACTAGCCTTGAAGCGCTGTCACTGACCTCCTCTCAGGTGCACCATGCAGGTCTCAGTCAGATGGATCTCTGGGCTCCAGCTTAGTGGCTCTGGTTTCATCCTATATTATCCTCTCCACAGTCCACACATGTCTGACTCCTCCCGTGACCCCCATCCTAGCAGCGCTCCTGCTCTTGACTCTTCTATAGGCTACCCCCCAGAAACTGTGGGGACATGATACAAGAGATGGTCAGAGACTGTGCGGACATGATACATGAGATTATGTTAGCGACAAACAAACTCTCACCCAGCTAACATGGTGACATCATATTGCTGCAGCGCCACCAAACACTAGAGACACATTCGCTTTGAGCGCCTTGCAGTGCAGTCTGGGAGGTGTAGTCTCCGCAGGGTGCAGGCAGCAGCTAGTGTGTGGTATGGAGAACTACAACTCCTGCCATGCAATCTGGCGCCAGCTTTGGGAGAAGGCTAGGACGGCGGTAGAGCCTGCTATTGGCTGCAGCTGATGAGATGTTCTCTATGTGAGGGGGGTGTTACAGCTGGCTGGAACCTCCGTGGCTTTACCCCAATGTGTGCCAGCCTGCTCACCCCGCCAGCCTGGGGACACTCAGGGTCATCTTTAATATTGATTGGACCCTGACCAAACATTTATCTGGGCTCCCCACCACTAGAAATTTACCTCTCCACCTCAACATCCCACAAAACCAACACACACATAGACTTATCTAAAAAAAACTTTAATAATGTAAACATAAAGATCTGGTTCACACTCACTGATTGCTCCAAGCTCACTGATTGGTTGCTAGCGGTTACTGCACATCATAACTGCTCACCCATCGGTTGGTACAAGTTACTGCAGTTTATTACCACTCACTGATTGGTTGCTAGAGGTTACAGCACATCATTATCTCTCACTGGGTGGCAGAGCAGTATTGTGGTGTGTGATGCAACTGTTGGGGTATAGTTGGTTGGGTGACAGGATGTAGTTTGGGGTGATGGTGGCGGCATTGAGGTGAGAGGCTGAGATCAAATCTCTCCAATAATGATAGGGGGTAGGATGATAGGATGCCAGAGGTGGGGTAGAGCGGAATTATGGAGATGTTAATGACAATGGGTGGGGTGGTAGGATGTCAGCAGAGGGGGGTGAAGATGAGAGTGGATGGGGTGGTAGGAAGCTGGCAGTGGGGTACAGGGGGATGAAGATAAGGATGATAGGGTAGGTTGGTTGGATG